>OX578136.1:35743967-35855222 GCA_951213105.1 Amaurobius ferox
GTTTTTTCTACTCCCTTCAAATTCGACATATCGAGGTTCAACTGTATATATAAATATATATATATATATATGTGTCAACCTCACACTTTCATACCAGAAAGAAAAAACCGAACTATCTTATCTTACTGTGTTATTATCTTACTGTGTATTATCTTACTGTGTATTATCTTACTGTGTTATTAATTACACAAATCGTATTTTTAATTGTTTCAACTTTACACAAATTTTTATAAAATTCAAATCCTTTTTTTCCAATTAAAAATGTTAATATAATAAAAGCATATAAATATCCAGTACCATTAGGACGTAAAATATACAACTATAATCTTTTATCAAAACAGTTGAACAATTCTGTATCTTGTTCATGTTCTGGATCATGTTATCAACCCTTTATTAACTAACATCATGAACATGTAATCACCGAAAATCTCAATTTAATTAAGGAACCTAATCTCAAACAGTTTTTAAGTTATGGATCCAGATACAGACTACCACTACTTTATAATAAAAAGAAAATTATTCAAACTTTTGACATTGATCTAGATAAATATATATATAAACTCTCAGGTAAATACAACTGCCCTTTTGAAGCCTTTAAGAGCTGGCAAGTACAAGTCACCTGGCATATAAAATAATTGCTTCAGCAATTTCCTATACCAAAATATAAACATAATTACCAAGACATCTTAAAAGAGATCAAGTTACTACAAGACAATTTTGTAATCACTTATAAGGCATCAAGTAATTATGCGTTTATTTACAAAAAATTATATTTGGACGAACTCAAACTGCACCTCAATTCCTCAATTTCATTAACTCCTATACACACTAATATCTCTATTATAAGTAAACAAATTATTGCTTACTACAAATTTCTTAAACAAAAACACAATCTTAATTTTCCTTACCTGATACTCATACCTAAATTCCATAAATCACCAATTGCTTTTAGAACTGTTACTATAGGATGTAATTCATACACTAACGCTGCGGACAAACAATTTCTAATTATACTAAGTCAAATTTATGATCATTTTACTACACAACAAACACATATAATCAAAAACAGTTTAGAACTGATTAATAACCTGAAACAACAACCTTACATACATGATATTAAAACTTTTGATTTCAAAAACCTCTTTAATAACATAGATATTAATGATTTATATGAACAATTTACTATTTCAAAAAATATCTCTTTTCCAAAACTCAAAACATTGTTAAAATTCATTGTGTTCAAACAGTATCTATCTCAAGGAAATTGCATATACAAATTAAATAAAGGAATATCACAGGGAGGAATCTCATCATCAATACTGGCCAAACTTTATCTACATTTTTACGAAATTCAGTACCCTTTCAACAGTCATATCATGTACAGATTTATTGATGATTTAATCATTATTAAAATAACTAATGAAGCCCCTATTTTAAACTTTTACAAGTTTTATCCACCTAATCTACAACTAATTGAAACTGTATATACACCACGCTAGATCAATTATCTAGACGTTAGTTTAAAAATTCAAACTGAAGACACATTAAAAATTACAATATACGACAAAACTGAAACATATAACTTCAAAGTAAATAAACTTCAACATTATTCATCCAATCTATCAAAATCAGTATATAAAAATATTATAAATAACCGGTTATTAAGAATAAAAGTGTTAAATACACCATGTTACTACAAAGAACATATTTTTAAATTCATAAACACCACTATCCAAAATTCCCACCCGCCACACCTTATTTTTTTATTTATTAAAACACAATTTAATTTTAAATTCAAAACTTTGCTCCAATTACGGCAACATATTGACAGGTTGATCTCAACCAATTTTAAATAAAAATATTCATCTCTATGTTTTACTTCCAACAATTGCAATCTTAGTATATCGACTTAACTGTAGCCTGTTTTGAGTTAAAAAGCTTAGTCAGTATTACGTAATCTACAATTAAGCAGCACAAGGGGTAACTACATTTATATTATTTTATTCTTATACTTTTTCATTACATTGTATTCTCATATGAATACAAAGCCACATTCTGGTACCTTTGATTATTTGATTATTTTATTTGATATCTTATATATCTCATCCACTTTCTATTTTCTTCTACGTCGGGCCATGTGCATCATTTCTGTAATACAATTTTCAGTAATGCACACAGAAACGTAGAATCCACGTAGAATCCAGGTATGGCCTTTGATAACGCACATGGTTTCGGAAATGCTTTTCACTTTTTTCAATTTATTCATTTTCAAAAAATTTTTGGAAGGCAAAAAGGCCTAGCTCCACGTGCAAAACCATGTTTCTGTTTTGCAACTTTTCATCTTATACACAATTCTTGTATTTACACCATGTATGTTTATGCAGGAAACAAGGGGATTAGTACCTTAAGTACCTACATTACATATATAATTTATAAAACTTTAATCTAAGTGTGTAATTAAGGGATTATATTCACCTATCTTTACCACATGTATTTCTTTTTTCACCCCTTAACTTATATATGGAACAGGGAAAATGGAGTATTTTATACCACTTTAGTACCTGTTTTATTTATAATGTTCTAATTATATTCTTCAACAGCTTGTTGTATAGTCATTTTTGATGTCACATTTACACTTCAATCCATCTTCTTTACATTTTTGCTATACAGAACAATTTCAATTAATGATCAATTTTAGGTATATAAAATACAAGTAAAATAAATCAATTATACATATCAATTACACATATCAAATTATACATATCAAATATTATCAATTATACATTTCAATTATAAATATATATATATATATTCTTTTTAATTTTAATTTCGAACGCATCTGTAAAATAATAATATTCCCTCTTTCAGGGCGAGAACTCGGCGCTGCATCTGGCCATGCGGAGACATCATGAAGCAGTAGCTTTTCTACTGCTGCAAGCCGGGTGCCAAACGGATGTTTTCGACAACGTAAGTTCAATTTAATTACAAATAAGTATTAGATGATACCTTATTCCTGACCAGTTATTCTCAAACTTATTCGTACAAAATACTATATTGTGCGACATATAATCATCTCAGGCTATTTTATCTGGCCTCTAATTTGGAATATTTAATATAGGGTGGAAACAGTTGCAATTATCTTGAATTATCACCAACCTTCATCTATAACATACTAAATGCATAATTACTTAAGTGCTCTTATCATTGGTAACAATAATCTATAAGTTACCACCATAAGTTACCACCATATTGATGATACGTGCTAAAAACACCGCCGAAATTGCTTTAATTTAGTCTTAAAACCAAGCTAAAATTATATTAAAATCTTCTACCCTATCGTTTTATACGACAGCAAAATCCTTAACATATTGGAAGAGAACAAATTTAACATATTTGAGAGAAAAATCCTCCTTAAAGATCGTTGGTCCAGTGTGTGAAAATATAATATGGAGCTTACTTTTCAGCCAGGGTTTTGTTGCATGAGGGTTTGTTATAACAGTTTCCCCCTATACAAGTTGTAAACATAGAAGTAGAACTGTGTAAAAAATTAAGTATACATTTAAAAATGTCTAAATCTATCACACTAGAGCATTGAAAGAACCAAAGCACAAAATCAATTGAGTCAAGAGGAACATATGAACCAATTCTCAGAATGACACTATTCTTTATAATAAGAATTCCACATACCATTTTTATAATAAATTAATAATTTTTCTAAAATTGCTAGTAACAGTTCATTCTCATTGATTTCGACTTTTAGCAAGGTGAGGGTCCTATCCACATTGCCTGTCGTGATGGACTTTTACCTCTCGCCAAGGCGCTATGCTCTTCGGGGACTAAAGTCAATGTGCCAAACAAGGTAAGACAATCTTCAAATAGTCTTTTTTTTTCTAATAGGTTAAAATATTTAAGATATATTTGATAATATTCAATTGAAACTGGTTATGAAGTTATGCTCAGTAAGGGACTCGAATCCATGAACTGGGCTATCAAGACTCGTAAGGAAACCTTGATTTTCCTCACGTTAATTTGAGGATAAAACTTCTAGATATTAACGATACCCCTTTTCCTTACACCACTGATGTCAAACACACGGATGGTCTCAAACTACCAATCTTCGAATCTTTAGGCCATAATCGAGCCACCTGACCTCGGAAGGTAATCCTACTACTATGCATATGATATCTTACCTAAAGAAACACTCTCTGCTCGTTATACTCAACAGCTTCAGTTTCAGAGACATACATTTGCAGAGTCCACTTCGACGATAAGAACTTGCAATTTTGTTCCTGTAGCTCAACGATAGAACGCCGTCTGGTCAGTTGGAGACCCAGGGTTCGGTTCCCTGTTGGGGCAGCAAGATTCATTACAATGGCACCCGAACAAATTAATCTTGTAGGTTAGTGCGAAGATGCCAGAGATCTGAAAGTGACCCTAGTACTAGCACGAATTCAGTGGACTCTGGAAGATTGAGCGCCGATTTCAAATTGATAGGATAACGACCATGCAGTACACTAACCTGGGTAAAAATAGTAGTAGGAGGAGACTAACCTGAGGTAAAAATGGCAGGAGGCTAACCTGAGGTAAAAATAGCAGGAGGCTAACCTGAGGTAAAAACAGCAGGAGGCTAACCTAAGGTAAAAATAGCAGAAGGCTAACCTGAGGTAAAAATAGCAGGAGGCTAACCTAAGGTAAAAATAGCAGGAGGCTAACCTGAGGTAAAAATAGCAGGAAGCTAACCTAAGGTAAAAATAGCAGGAGGCTAACCTGAGGTAAAAATAGCAGGAGGTGGTCAGACAGATTATTAGTTTCTTCCAATCTGACATTAGAGGGTGGAGAATGCAGAATCCACTTCGACGATAAGAACTTACAATTTTGTCCCAGTAACTCAACGGTAACGCGTCGACCGGCCAGTTCGGGGGATTCAACGTTCGATTTCCGGTTGGGACAGCAAAGTTCTTTACAAGTTACCTGACTGTTAATTAGATTTTGGTACGAAGTGATAAGATAGAATTGATTCTTTTAAAAAAATGACTCTAAAAAGTCGTAAAAAATAAATGCAAGATGAAATGTTCTATAATTTTTAAGCAAATGCGTATTTTTTATTTATATTTTGATGGCAAGGTGAGTGAGACTACTCTTACAATGTTTGAATAAACCATCCTCAAAATACGCTCTCAATATAGATCGACCGGTTCCTCGCTTATTTTTCAGCATGTAATAGTCGATATCTGCAATAAAAGCAGGGAAACGCTCTGTGTGTTGTTTGCATCGCAAATTTTAACATAAGTTATAAAAAAATGAAACAAAATTAAATTTAAAACTGAAATTTAATTTAAAGGTTTTAACTTTCTCACATACATTACTTTTTTAACGTTGGGGTATCTGTCATGCAGAAAATCGTTTGGTTGTTATTCCCGTACTTTTAAACTGCCCATATACACTTATCTACGCATTACAATTTTTAACACTTTACAACAAAGTTGAAAAGTGTTTATGACTTTGTTCATTCTGTCTGTCTGTCTGTCTGTCTGTCCGTTAGCACGATAACTGCCGTAAAAATGACTTAATCAAAATGAAATTTTAGTATGTTGTTCAGACGGTCTGTAGGACCTATGGGAATATAAATGAATAATATCACACAATTAGTTTTGGATTGAACCCGGGTTGAAAAAATGAAATACATTGAGCCCTATGGGACCTAATTTTTCTAACATTTTTTAAGCGGATTTAAAATTCACAAATTGCTTCGAAAATTTTAGGTAATAGTCAAATTGTTCCATAAAATATATATAAAAAAATTCAGCTAAATATATTCAGTAGTTTTTTAAATAAAAATTAAAATAATAATTACACATCTTATATGAAACGATCACGTGACCATGATATGAAACGATCACATGACCCACTTCAAAATGAGATATGGCATCCGTCTTATTTCAAATTCGTGATTTTTTAAAGTTCTTTTTAATTCATATTGAGTGTTGTATCCATCCTAAAACTACTTTATTTCTGCTTAAATTCTGTGCATCTACATACTAAAACAACACAATGACAATATATTTGAGTTTAAATTCTCATTCAAATTTGATTATTTCTACAATTAAGCCTATTTTTCACCTATGTAAAATGTAAACAGCAAAATATGTAGAATGAGTTGTATTAGAATTACTGTATTTCTTTAACACAAAATAATTCAGTCCATGGAGTCTGCATGGCTGATATGAATGAAATATTAATTGATTTTATAAACAGAAGGACGATATTTTTCGATGAAGTTTTAAGCATAAAGTTTATGAATTGTAGCTCCATGGTCTTAATTTTTAAATAAAATAAATTATTATAGTATTGTGATGAATGAAATGGAGAAAGTTATGAATGAAATCCTGCTTTTATAGAGAGATCCAGGCGTGTTATTTTTTCTATGACGTCATTTGAATTAATTTCAGTTGTTTTCGATGAAGTTTTCAAATATAATAAATCATCGTAGTATTATGATAGATTTAAAAATATTACCGTGGAATGTATTGCATTTTAGAGATATTTAAACCACGCAATTTATATTTCAGTGCCGTCTTTTGAATGAAGTTCATTTTTTTCAATGAAGGTTTAAGTTTTCAAATATAATAAATCAATGTAGTATTGTGATAAGTTTTAAAATATTACCGAGGAATGTATTGCATTTTCGACTTTTTTAAATAAAATTGCATTGAAGTTGGAAAGTGTTTCATAATCAATGTTTTAAGCATGATTGATCTTTCTTGTTATTTTCAATTGCGAACTTATAGAATGTGATTTTGTAAATAGTTTATATTGTCTATAAATATATCATATTGGGCTAAATAGTATATTTATGTTACTTACATTATAATTTAAATATTTCTAAATTCAAATAGCAGGGTATATAAAGTATCCAGGTGTGCTTACTGGTGCTTTGCAATATTATTTACGACCCCCCAAAATATTTTCAATGCTTATTACATATTGAAACATTGGAATGCAACTCGGTAATACAACAATGTAAAAAATCTATAATTGTAAACGCACTCACTACGCTCACTAACAAATTCGAAACAGTCGGTTTGAGAATTTGTGTCGGCAGCTTTATTTCCTAAAATAGAAGTAATAGATAAGTAAAGCTCTGGAAAGAATTTGATGCGAAACTAAAATATCAATCTCGGACTTAAAAACCAAACAAAAATATCTATTTAATACTTAGTATTGCCTCTTTCGGATTTCAAAAGAGCTTCAATGCAATTTGGCAGACAATCGATTACATTTTGGGTATCATTGCGTCTGTTACATTTGCTGTATATCAATTTCCATTTGCTGTATATCAATTTCCATTGTATCTCGAGAGATCGAGCCAAACTAATAACTGTAATAAAGGTGAATGCTAAAAATATGGGGTTTAAGAACCATTGTGTTGACACAACTCAAGGCACTACTGTTCTTAGTCAATTGTTTCAATACTATATTTAAAAGGCCGTCTATGAGTAATCAGAAGGCACAAAACCTTGAACCTATGGTTTAAGTCTACAGCTGTGTCATACCACCTCCTGTAATTTCAGACGGCGTCTGTGATTACCACAAACTCTCACCGAGTTCAGATGTTCGGGCAAGATACCTGCATCCGCTCGCACCAGCTATAGAAATGCACTTCGACTACCTTGAAATTTGTCACGCAGGAATGTATGAAAATGCGTGTGTTCTTCTGTTATTACTTCCCTTATACTAGTATCACGTATAAAACTTTTATGCGTGTGCTCTTCTGTTAATATTTTTCCTTATACTAGTATAATGTATAAGGAAAGTATTGTGATGGGGTCTAAAACTAGAATTCGAGTTTTTGACGAGAGAGAACGTTTCAAGCATCACTGAACTCGAATCGAACGTTTTTAAACTAACGTTTGTTTTTAGTGTATGTGGGTATGTTTGTGTGAGTCTGTGTATGCGATATCTCCCGAACGAATGAAGCATTTTGTACAAATTTAGTAAGATTATCAGAATCGTAAATACTGGAACATTATTGATTTTAAACGTAATCAAAAAATTTAAAAGGAATAAAAAACAATAAAAAATTAGAACCTTCAATAATGTTACATAAATAATCATTTTTTATGTAGTTTGTCATTAAAAAACAAATAACAGGAACTTTAGAACGTTTGTATGAACCGTTCTAGAGATATTACACTTTTTCATATGAATTACATATTCTCAAAGTGTTAACTATTGTGAAATACGTATATTCACTTTTCATATACAATATTATGCGACAAATTTGCTATTGATTCAGTAATTTTTAACTTTTACTTGCCCGGTAATACAAATTTAAATATTGTTCTCGTGGATTTAGTTCGTTCCATTCACGAAAGAGAAAACACCTTATGTAATAGTTTTGTATTTCGATGTCCAACAAGTCGCAATAGTCATTTATTTACATATAAGAAAAACCCTTCTGTCCATCTGTCTATAACGCTTGGAGATAAATTTGGCGAACTTGGTGACTCGTTTGTCATATTATCGCTACCTTGGCAACTTTTTAGTGGTGCAAGTTACCCCCACGGGAGTGTGTATGTGTGTGTGTGTGGGAGGGGGGGGGGTACCTTGTCAAGTATAGTATCAATCCAAAGATTTTTTTCAAGCCCTTTAAAGTGAAGGATAACACGCTGTAATTGTAATCATTTGGATCAACGATACCGATTATGTAATAATTTACATGTAAAATTTGAAAAAAAAAATAATACTACCTAAAAATGGATTCTGATACGAGAAAGTCGAGATGAGTTACACTTTATTTACACGGTTCTGGTAAAATCCAACTAAATTCAAAAATTTTAATCATAAATAAAGTAAAATATGTCTTTCAGTTGAGTTACGGTAACAGTGCCGTTAAAATAACATAAAAAAAAATTTCTAAATTAGAAAAAAATGAAAATCCTCTTGTTGGGAAAGAAAATACTATTACTTTCATGCATAAAATTATAGTCTTTTCTTTCAGATGGGCTTTTATCCTATTCACTTAGCTGCCAAAAATGGACATATAGAGATAGTAAGAACTTTGTGCCTGGCTGGCTGTGTTGTAGACCAGAAAAACAGGGTGAGTGTACTTTTTCTTCACACAGTTCTTTTGAATCATCGTGAAGAAATTTTATTTTCAGACATAGCACTTTGTTACTTGAAATCTTCATTTCCAGCAATATATTTATTTATTTATATAAGCACATATGTACACAATAAGCTCAGGAGGCGAAGCGAATTATATCGACACAAGAGCAAGAAACACAGGATAAGCACAAAAACACGGAACATGATAAAAGAACAGAACTTGGTACCAATTACCCATATGTTACCCCAAACGAATGTCAAACATAGCCTAAAAGTCTCTTATTAGCCTTAAGCTCGCAATTATTCTCGAAAACTTTATCAAAAGTAACTTTTTAAAACTTAAAGAAAAATTAATTTTTTTTTCTTATTTGGAAACATTGAATTTATTGTTTTATTTTGAAAGTTTGAACTATTATGAGTATGTCTGTGGGAACCGGATATTTAATAGCCACCTTTCTGTAGATATTTTTATTAAAAACAATATCCAATATGATTGCCATTTTTTCAAGATGGCGGCCATTAGCATGAAGATATCTATGGGCTCTTCGACATAAATATTCTTAAAATGTATAACAAACAAGCCTACGAAATCTCTTGCTTTTATAAAAAAATGTAAGGATTTTTCCTCTTAGCCGCTGGACTACGCAGACATGCAAAATATACAAAGTCGCTACAACAATTATTAAATATCTTCAAAAATTCATTGACAGAAAAGTTCATGGTGCCATTTAATCCTGCCAATATTTTCACTAAATACTAACGACCTTCTCTTAAGACGCGAATTAGGAACATTAAATGATATAATGTTTAAAAAAATTTGACAATCTATTGAATTAATAATTAATTTGTTGAAAAAGACAATCTGAGTAGTTTTTTCTTCTTAAATCAAGTTTGGTACAATCATACAAAGTACTCCACTCGTACAGTCATACAAAGTTCTCCACTCGGTGCTTGATCAATCATAATAGTCATGCCTATTAACAGAAAATAATAAAGTGCCATAAAGTGCCTTAAAAACTTCGATTGAACTCTTTCAATTATCTTATTGTAATGACTGTAAAAAAAATCTCAAATAATCAAGGTATAATCCAGTTTAGGCCTAAGTAATTAATTAAAACAATTTTGGTCTTGCGCCTAAAATATTTAGAATTTATTCTCATTAACCCCAATTTTCTAAAAGCCTCAAGAACAATATCATGCATATCACAATTGAGAGTAAAACTATTATAAAATCTAATGAAATATTGTATGAGTTTTGGTCAAGAATGTAGTTATATATAACCTTATACGTATAATTGTTATAATAACAATAAAATACTTTTACCTTTCAATAAAATTTCTTTGTTCTGAACGTTCCAAATATCCCAAGTCGTTCTAGGTCCCTATATTTCTTGAGCCCTTAAGCATCGCTTAACCGTCCTAAATACTGTACCGTAAAAAAAAAGCACTATCAATTTTATAGTAAAAACTCCTGGCAAAGCTCCAGAATTTTCACTGTGAATTTTAGAATACTACTGTAAAATTCCATTACACATTTTACTGTATTTTTCCCAACGTCTCATACTGTAAATATTACAAAAAAGTGTAATTTTTACGGCAACTATAGTTACGCTGCTAAGCATCAATAAATTAAATATATATCGTCCCTAAAATTGAAAATTGTTCTAGAGTTAAAAAATTTTATTCATATAAATAAAATTTATTGACAATATCCTTATTATATTCTAGGAAGGAATTCCCGCAGAAATAACTGCACTTGCTCAGGGTTACAACAATATAGCTGACATACTAAACAGACTGAAAAATGTAAGTATATAAAATAGTTCATTTTCAGTGTGCGTTTGATTTCGGAATTATATTGCATTCAAATTTTTATTAAAAAAGAACATTATTGTTTACTGTGACATTTGGCTATTCATATGGCCATTATTTTAAAATATGGTGTAAACAGATATAATTTAATATTTGTACATATTGTTTTCCAAATCTTTTCTGGCCTGTTATACATTATTTATTTAAAAAATATATTGAAAATAAATCATACTTTATTACCAACAATAGAAGCTTAGAAGGCAAAAAGGAACTTCGTTATTAATCAGTTTAAAAAGTTAAATTTCAAAATTATGCGTGTTTATACTGCAACAGGATAAATATTGTAATCCCAATATAATCATGTGATTTATTTCTCGTATTCAACATAAATAAAATTTTATGAATGCACTTGATTTATTATTATTGATTCATGTTGCATTTCATATATTTTAGGAGCGACTATGTTTCTTGATAGCTAGAAATGGAATAGAATATTTTATTTTTACTTTCCCAATAATACATAAAGTATATAATGTGAAAGTATTGAAATGGGGTCTAAAACTTAATCCCGAATTTTGAGAGATTTACACGTTTTGAGCCAGTTTGTTGAATCCAGAAATTCATCACTAGGGGTGCAATTATTTTATGAAACATCATGTAATAATCCTAAATAAACTATAGGTATTAATAATTAATAATATTAATTGATCAATTAATCGATGCCTTATGCATAAATGGACATTAATTATCAATGCACCTTATATTTTATGCATTCTTCAAAAAAAAGCCAACGACACTTACCTATTTTCAAACTTTTCACTCTGTAGATCTAGAGTAGTAGATTTACTCCTCATCGCATTAATTTTTCTTTGTTAGATTGTAGTCAAACTTTTGTTAGATCTCAAGACTGAAATAAACAATTTAAACTGATATATATTTCACAGGAATAAAAAGATATAAAATTAATTGAAATTGAAATTATGGTGAGCGCATCCAAAGAATCAAGCCTTATCCCAATCTTTCGATACTGTTAATATTACAACATTTAGCATCATTCTACATAGAAAATTTAAAACCTGCATAAAATTACTCCAATTAATCTTTCTATTGGAAAAAAGTGAGCATCTAGGGAGCAAAGCTTGATGGCGACTCAAATATAACAGTGTGAATAAAGGCCCATCGACAAAGGGGCACGTTACTTGAATTATGTTAAAAAAAAAAATTCAATAACATGAAACAGTAATAAAAAGACGCGATGCGCCCTCACAAGAAAAGCTTGTTGTTTACAGAAAGAAAGTTTCTTGCAATTAATTGCTCCGTGTTTCTCTAAACTGGTGTCTGTATTATAACAAATTTTTATCAATATCTCTGCTATTTACATGACACTTGACCTATCGCTTAGTTCAGAAAAAAGAATATGGTACGAAGGAGTTATAGTAGCTGCTTCTGTATTTGTAGTTAATAGTGAAATCGACGCATAGACAGGAACAAGACTAAAACGAGCATCTTTTACGGCCTTCTTACATTCATGCTTGAGGAATTTAGTGTCCTATAAACATTTGTTTGTATTGCATCCGCAGCTTACTAATATTGTCATTTATAAAAATAAATAGTATTTATTTAACAATTATCTGTAATAATTGTTTCACCAGAAAGACATAGAAACATTTAAAAACATCTGTCAACATATAGCAAGTTTGCTTCGGAAACCTGTCGCAAGGTCAAAATGTAGACTTTTGTTGCCTTTTAATGGCTTTTAAGCCCAGATCGCAGAATAAGTCGACCAATTTTCGTAATTGTTTTATACATACATATAACATTTGCAGATTTCGGTCGCTATGGTTGTTGTTGTTGTGACCCAGAGCGTCCGACCTACCAGAAAGGTGTAATCGGTCGCTATGTTGTCAGAATTTCGAATTTCTTTCTAGAACTCGAAAACTAATCTAAATAAATTACCGACGTTATGTCTATGAGAGAAAATTCAATTATTTTTCGTTTGCAAATGTGTTGTTGTTGTTTCTGATGACCTCCTGTAATCGAATCATGGCCGACACAGAACCAGTGACACAGGAAAGAACGAACAAGACAATACAAGAGAACAAAGTTTATTCCGGACAAGCATCACTGGCGAAGGTCAAAGGGGGTGCAGCTTCACATTGTAGATGAGGACCCAGTTGGCGGAAGACTGACTTTACCTCGATATACAACCATGCCTTAATCGGGATTCGAACCCGAGTCCACCGGACAGCAGCCGACGACGCTATCCACTTCACCGCCTGGGCGGCTTGCAAATGTTAAAAAAAAGCATCAAACATATTTAAAATACTAGTGTTTTTTTTTTTTTTTAATCTTGTCCCCATAATTTCTCCGTGGAGTGTATTAATGTTGAAATACTTTAATACCTTTCAGGAACAGCAGAAGGACGACTACATCAACCAACTGACCACATCTGTGCAGCCCATATCAAGGGTCCAGCTGAAAGTCATGGGGCACAGTGGGGTCGGGAAGACATCCCTTCTTGACTCCCTGAAATGTGGTTATTTCAGTTCCTGGTTCAGGAGATCGAAGTCAAACTCATCCTCCTCTGTTGGAAGTGGTTGTGTGAAGATGAGAAATGGTAATACTTGTTGCTTTAGAATTATTCCTATTGTAAACAAAATAGTCTCAACAAGTGTGTTTTATATTTCCATGGACAACACACATCATGTCAACCCATGACCTGTGTTACAGCAAAGAAAACATCTAAAATAAAATCTCGAATGCAAAATAAAAGGAAGGAGATTGATTTTACTTTCCTCGTGCCGAACTAAAGTAAAATTTGATGATTGTCATCGTGATATGTACCACCTTTTTTTCATAGATATGCTTCTAATAGTAATAGATCAAGTAACTTTTACTTTAATCGATGTAGCCTAAGAAAAATAGGGTAATTATGATTTAAACTTTTGCTTACGGGTGGGACAGCGTTCATCCCAAACGAAGAACCTCTCAAAAAGACAGGTATTTGACATACCCAATCCCAAACAGTTCGGCCCCCTTTGCAAGCATTAGCGTTCATGGACGCCAATGCCTGCAAAAGGGGGGGGGGGGCGAACTGCTTGGGATTGGGTATGTCAAATACCTGTCTTTTTGAGAGGTTCTTCGTTTGGGATGGACGCTGTCCCACCCGTAAGCAAAAGATTTCATACGACGAGTTTTCACCGTAATAATATCTGTGAGGTCTCTAGATACCAGAAAAGACTTTAGTCGGTCTGCGGGTATGTGGATGAAAGAGTGGGTGTCAAATCGTTGACCCTTCCTAATCTAAAAAACCACTGAAGTAATTTTGTCCAAATTTGAGTGGAAAGTTTCATGTATTATGTAGATGAGGACTCGGAAAAAAATAATCCTAAAAATATGTATAGTTTACTTCTAAAACGAGATTTTGTCGAAATCAATGACCCCTTTGTGTGATGGAAATTATTAATGGTACTTTAACTAATTTTACGTATAGTTGATTTGCCTGGCTTACACTGCGTTGTAGACTTCTCAAAACCCTCCACTTTTCTTCAGTGAGCTACTTACCTTTTACTGCATAAAAATATTAGTACAGTCAATAAAAACGCCTTATTAGCTCTAAATGTAATCTTTTATTTAAATAAATTGAATAGTAAAATTATCTGTTACAATATTATTTCATTCACTTGTAATATTTTCTAACTGGATCGGGAGATCAGGTTCTTTACGCTTATTCTTACATAAAAATGTGAAACCAGATGAGTGACCAAACTAAATTTAGCACTGATAACGTGATCGATTTAGTACTCGACACATGGTCATGTAGATAAAAATACATACACACTAAAAATATTGAGGCCAACTCCCCTACCGTGCTGAAAACACCGGTTCTCGTTAAATCACCGAAGTCAAACAGCATCGGGCGCGGTTAGTACTTGGGTGGGTGACCACCTGGGAACACCGCGTGCTGTTGGCACATTTCGGGCGCAGTAGCCCGGTGATTTGCGCACTAGATTTGCACGCTGCCACAACTGCCGCCGTATTCATGCTGAGTATGATCACGTTAAACATGTGGGTCCGTAAGTCCTTCCGAGAGGTTGGTGGTAGGGGAAGGAGGGTACGGTCCCTGTGGATGCCTCCCCCACTGGGTTCAGGTCTAAATTGGGTGGCACTTCCCGGCCGTCCAAACGGTTACCTTACACCTTTCTGATAGGTCGGACGGTCTGGGTCTCCTCAACAACAACAACAACACTAAAAATATGTATTAAACATACTCTAAAAAAATAACTAGAATGACACTTTTAAACAAAAAGGTAACTATATCTATATGAATGTGTTATTTTATTCATTTATATGAGAATTACATGGAATGATGAGTATATTTTATTTTACGCTAAAAAGACCTTTCTAAACATGTAAAAAATGTAACATGAGATGTTCATTTTATGCAAATTAATAATAATAATTAGATGGGTAAATAGATGTGTGAAATAGTCTTTTCAGTGTAAAATAAAATATAATCATTATTCTGTGTAATTCTCATATAAAAAATTAAAATAATATATTCGTATACGAGGTAGGATCAAAAAGTTCGGAGACTGCGCTGATATCTCCAACCCTTTTTGGAGAAGAGGGGAACTATTTTACCGTGGCGCAGAGATACATGTGAAGCGAGATGTGAAAAGAAGTAGGTGTTTTTCCAGACAATGCTTGTCAGTGAACTGTAGTCGTTCGCTTTCGTCGGAAACGGAAATGACGTTTGAAGAACAAAGTGCGAATATCAAATTCTGCCAGCGTTTGGGGAAATCGCCGACAGAAATATTGCACGCCATTTCCGTTTTCGACGAACGCAAACGACTACAGTTCACTGACATGCATTGTCTGGAAGAACTCCTGCTTCTTCCTTTTCACATCTCGCGTCACATTTGCCTCTATGCCACGGTAAAATAGTTCCCTCTCCTCCAATCAGGGTTGGAAATATCAGCACAGTCTCCGAACTGTTTAATCCTACCTTGTAGACATAGCTACCTTTCTAAGTGTGTAAATGAAAATTTACCTGTTTAAAAGTGTCATTCTAATGGCAGTAAATCCATATTTTTGTGTATTTTTACCCATACTTTTTAGTGTGTACCTTCCTGAAAAGCACAAAATGTTAAACTACACAACCGCAATAGCTTTTCTGCGCGACTTTCGATTTCACCAGCTTAGATTCTCCTTTACAGCATACTTTTAGCCCCTTTACCAATCCAACTTATGTCCTGCTTTTTTTTTTAGTTGAGTAACATTTCATACCATGGCTACGGGACAGCCCTCCTTCTTGATTTCTTAGTGTCTCTGATTGGATATTGCTTGACCCCCTTTAGTGACGCAGCTGGTCAGTTTGTCTCCTCTCCGTGATTGAGGTTCAGTACTAAATCAGTATATTTATTGGTCACAGACATCGTTCAATTTAATGTCAATGTTGGCGCCACTTCGTCTCGTCTTTAATTCGGCTCGATTCTCAGCATGCCGGTTTAGTGTTCAAACAAAACGATATATCTGATCTCACACTTTGTAATCTCAAAAACCGCTGAAGCGGTTTGGGCTCAATTTGGGTGTTATATTGCATAGATGGGAATGCAGAAAACACGTTTTTTAAATGTATATTCTTTGTCTTAGTCGAATGCCCACTTGTTTTGCTTGAAAAGTCGCAGGATTACCCCGAACCTTTAATTTTGCTAGGTAAAGACTAGATGTGGCCTCACTCTGAATAGGTATACATTATGCAAAGATCTTTTGATCTATAGATTAAAAAGCAGCATTCTATCACCGAGGTGTTCGAGCTCATTGAATACGCTCTTCCCTATTTTTCCTTACTGCATCACATGCCGATCCATGATTTAGTGTTGGATCACGGAATCGTAAGCAGGAATGTTTCGGGTCATTATATTGTGCCTCCAATATTGAAAGACTGTGTGTACTATCTTTTTATGAATTTTTATAGCCTGAAATATAAATTAGGGCATTCTTTATTATCATAGCTACATAAGTATTTAGCACGTTGACTGCTACAGTGTAATTAAATAAAATCGACCTCTACTCCATTCTGAGTCATGCATTGTATTTTATGCAGTACCTAATGTGGCGTAAATAATTATTTACGACGAGAACGCCGCTGTCGTAAACTTACATAGTATTGCGCTGTGATAACCCGCCATAAGCCCACTGTATCACACCTAATTTATTGAAACATTTAATCTTTGCTCGTAACTGGCGCTAGAGGCAAATCTACGTTTTATAGATAGCATAGACCACGGGACAGAATTCGTAGATGAAGTCTGGAGCAGGGCATTCAATACCGATACAAAATTTAATAATCGATATTTCGGTATTTTTAATGTTCTAAATCGGTATACCTATATAAATTCCAGAATTTCTGTATTTTCAAATATTGACTCTTTGCTCACAAGAAAATATAATTAGAGAAAATTCAAGGAAAATCAACATGGCTTATGCAACTGCAACTGAAATTAAAAGGAATGGTTTTTGCCTACCTAATTAAACATGAACATTCAAATAGCAACAATGAAATGAAAAATTTTAAAGAAATAAGATAATGAGAATAATGTTAACATCCGTCTCGACCCGTAACCTGAGACAAATTTCCATTTAAAAACAATGAAGCAAAGCGAGAAAAGTACACCAGACAAAGAAACATAACTGCATTAAATAGGTTCATTACATAACGTAATGCAAAAAATATATGTAGCATTAAAAGAATAAATAAATAACGAGAATTTTTCGACTGAAGAAAATTCAAGTCACATTTCAGAAGGATATTAGCTGCACAGCAAGGAATAAAATGATTAAACATTAATTTTATGAATTGATTGAAAATATAGAGATAGAATTTTCAGAAATACGTATATTTTGTTCTCAACACACTAAACGACAGAAGAAATTGAAAGTATAGTTCCAAATTAACATAAAGTGATTACATCAATATTATAATTGTCTAACGTATTTCTGTCCTTTCAGACACTATCAAAGCCCTCTGATGATCTAGAGGGCTGAATATTTGCATAAATATCTACCCAAAATATGAAAAATCGTGTAAATGCCAATACAGACAGTTTAGGACATACATACAGTTTAGGACATTTACGTGTACAAACTGAAATAGCAAGTTAACGCAACACTGTCATGTACTGTTAAGAAGCAAAATAAGTCCTCAATATTTCATTAACACTCCTCGGGTTATAATTGCACCCTAGAAACGGTCTGGCATAGGGTAACTCCACCTCAGGATATACGGTAGCGTAAGTTCGTAACACCACACACTTACAATGCACACATTGTGATTGCAATTGGATTGCAATTATGACTGTATTTGGATTGGACAAATGCATAACACATAACAAGTTGTGCAGTTTTATTGTCCGCCGCTGAACATTTGCATTCACCAACTAAATATATAGAAAAGTTTATCAGACATCCATGATCACTTGACCATGCCGCGACAACATATTTCCCGAACCCCCTTTGAGAGACCACCCTACCGAACATCATTCATTTAAACAAGTAACAATGCTGATGTCAGTATAATAATAGAGATGTAAAACCGAGTCATTTGTTGTTTTGTATTTTACAGGTACTCATTCGAGCAAATCGAGCATCGAATCCGACCACTGTGCAATGGATGAGCCGTGCCTGTCCTTTGAGACAAATTTCGATAGTTATACTCACGGTATTGATATACATCAAGTTAACATATCAGGTAATTCTCAATCTTTACTATTCTGGGCACGCTGAAGAAACCTTGTAGAGATTGAGATTGATTGAAATACGTAATTTTTACACGCATGAGTTGAGATAGATGAAAAGCATGATGTGTGGGTGCAGTAATTGTTTTTTTTATAGCCAGTCACGAATAAACTCATACAGTTTCAAGGGAAAACGCTAATATTTCACCATTACAATTTTATTACTTATTCATGCTATTATATAAGAAAAATGCTGTTTTCTCGAAATTTTTAAAATTCGAGATTTTGATGGATAAGCACGCATCAAGACCGCTTGAACCTTTTCAAATGCTTTTGAAAATATGTGTGCATGCGTGCATGATAACTCAAGATATCTACTGCTATTAGATTTTATGTGTAAGAGGTAATGAAGGGAACGTTAGCATTTATTTCTTGCATTAAACCATTATATTATTGACTTAGACCCCCCCCCCCCCCCAATGTATAATGTTAAGTGATGCTTTTCTGTAATTGTCCCAATAACATGTTTTGGTTAATTAATTTATCAAAGACTTTGTATAATTATTATTGGATACATGCATTTCATATCTTATACTTAAATTTTGCCCTGTATATTTGGACCACACTTTGACTCCTTTTTAAAGTAGTCCCATATACCCATATAGATGGCTCCTCCTATTCAATATTATTATTTATTTTACTACTCCCTACCAAAATACGCATAATATACCATCCTTTAATATAAATCAATTAATCTGCGATCCCTTAGACCTCCCTGACATCGAATTTATCAAGTTTTATGCTTCAAAATTTTTATTTCAAGTTTTCAATTACTGGTGGGATTACCATGAAGGTAAAAGAGACTTAACTCTCTAATTTTATGGATCATTCAATTCAGATCAAACTAATCTATCTATAAATCAATTTTGTATTCATTTTATTGTTTAAAACATTAATTTTACGGTAAATGAGGAAGCTCTATCTCCACGATTTAAATACTCAAATTCTGACTTTTTAAATTGCGAAGACTTCTCAATTCAGCTCAATCAGGAAGGTAAAGGGATGATCTCATCTCTAACTCCATGAGCTCAATACATTTTTCTGTTTAGTTTTTTCAGGCATTAAAATTTCATGGCCATGCAATTGCATCATGTTGTAGCAACTTCGACCTGAGATATAAGCCCTTTATTTCACCTCGATGGGCTACACATTGAGTGTTGTCTTTTATTATATAAGGATTTGTTGTATAATTTGAAAGTCGCACATACAAATATTGTTAACAGATGTATTTCTTGCTATTTTACTTTTGTTTTCACAAATGACAAGAAATATCGTCAAGCAGTGTCTTAGTTAAATGTTCTTCATACATATCTCCGTCTGGATAGTCGACTCTGTCCATTGAACTACTTGATCAGTAGTATTTTATCTATAGTTAAAGTGAATGATAAATTTAAACTATAAATATTGTTAAAAGATGTGTTTCTTGCTATTTTACTTTATTGTTTGCACAAATGAAAAGAAATATCGCCGAGAAGTGTCTGAGAACGTTAAATGTTCTTAATATATCTCCGCCTGGATAGTCGACTCTGTGTCCATTGAACTACTTCATCAGTAGTATTTTTTTTTCTATAGTTGAAGTGGACGATAAATTTAAACTATAAATTTTTTTACAATAATTTCAAAATTTTTATCTATATTCTCCAAATAGAAAATCATAAAATCATCCGCAAGATAAATGAGACAAATGAGTTGTTCCAGCAAAAGCAAGAATATATCTGCCCCAGACAGATATTTTTCTATTTTTGCTGAAGTACTTACTCACATTTATCCTGGGGAAGTCGTCTCTTGTTTGGTACAGAAAGTGGTTGATACTTTTATTTGTTAGTTTTATTATGTTCTACCAATGGAGCGTTTAATTTTCATCTATTTTCACTATTTTTCCCAGGTGTAGGTGAATTGAGTCTTTGGGAGTTTTCAGGCCATGAACCCTACTACATTGTCTACGACAGGTTTCTGGGCAACTGCCATTGTTTGCATGCGATCATCTTCTCTCTGAATGAGACCTTCGATGTCCAGATGCAGCAGGTCATGTTCTGGCTCTCTTTCTTGCAGGCGAGAATGCCACCACAAGAACCTCTGGGTAAGATTTCGGTTTCACTAAAAAAATTTCACAAAACTTGTTTCCACAAAAGAGGCGTAACTAGACATTTGGCGCTCTGGAGCAAAACATTATATGACATCCTTTTCCAGAATGCATATTTTTTTTGCATTTTAATATGCCAAAAATGCGTTCAACGGTTTTTTCTAGAGAACAAAAAAGCGTTTCTTCTTTTAAATTACGTTTGCCATCTGTTTTATCAATTTTATTAAACTGAAATTAATTTGAAAAAAAGTCACACATTTAATTCACATTGAGAATTTTATTTAACTATATTTTTCATTGATGCATCTAAAGATATTTTAAACGATGCATGAAAAATCTTCGGAGATAATTTCGAGCGACGGTGAGGTTCGGACTCCGGTCCGCCTAGTGCAATCCTCTTTCTGTAACCATTGAGTTCTCCTGGCCCTACCCTAATAGTTATACAAAAGCACAATCTTAAATTAGGAATAAAATTTCACCAATTATAAACTTCTGCATTAGAATGTATAATTCTTTTCTCTATACCTCTTTCTTGCTCTCTGCTAGGACTCTGTACCACTAGTTGTAGTAATCCCCCAATAGTAGTAGTAATATGCTTCTGCTGTTGGTTTTATTAATAATACTATTGATATTATTAAATAAACCAAAAGTTTTCAACCTATTCTTTACAAGCAATATCTGGATGAGTTTTCAATAATGCGCACAAATTATTCAGTGTTCACTCTAACTCAAATAACTTTTTTGCCATTTATTTACGTATCTCTCTTAAATATGTTTTTAATTTCCCTTAGCTCATTGTGGTAAAAGCATAGCATCGGCCAAGGTGGTCCTGGTGGCAACTCATGCCGATGTTGCCAATTGTCAACGGAGCAGCGTCAGTGGCGAGTACGTGAGCACAGAGGCCGACGCCATTCTCGAAGCAGCATGTCTTCGTTTCGGTCACGTGTTTGATGTGCACGATGCCGTATACGTTATGGACGCACACGTTGTTGGGTCTCAGGCCATGAAGTCACTCAAGCAGTACATAGCAAACGGGAGGAGCCAGATCACACAAGTTAGTATAAAGACGATGTTTCTTTTCCTAATAACTTCAATGATCAAGAAATTTGTTAAAGATACCGTAATTATCAAACATACTAGCTGTGGTGACCGCAATTAGCGCTCGCATTTTTCTTATCAGTCATGTCTAACGATAGTATAACCGAAAATGCCCGTTTCCTTCCTGCGCTTTCATGACCCGTAACAAAAGAAACATATTCTTTAAATACCACCAACTGTGCCCTCGAAACACCACGATTTCCCTCGTAGCGCTATACCAATTGGCAGAATCTGTGTAAAATAAATACACGAAAGAAAAACCTGCCTACCTTTCACAAAAATTCAACAAAAAATGAAAAAATTTATCCTTTGAATAAATTCGTGACTCATGTATTTTCACTCATAAACAATGTTTTGACATCTTGTCAGTGGTAATGAAATATTTCTACATATTTAATTTAAAGCATATAACTAGAAGATTGAGAAAGTTAGAATTTTGACTTTAGAATCTCAGCAGTCCGATTTTTATTAACCAACAGACTGAACCCGTTCTCAAGATATGAAATTTTAGCAAAACATTTACATACAAATAAAGTTATAAGTATTGTTGAAAAATATGGCTTTCTATGTGAAATACGTACTATTATACAATATAATTCTAGTTTGTATAATACGTTGCATTCAAGAAAAAAGAACCGTTTTCTAATAGCTGGTGTTTCAACGCCAATTCATTCGCCAAATTTCATTTATTTTTCGTGATATCAATTAAACACCTACACTAATTTGGCTTACACGAACTTATAAATAAACGATTTTATTTGACGAGGATTTTATTATTCCTTAAAACTCTTAAATTTAAATTTTGTGGTGCAAGTTCTGTAACGTGTCAGTGTATGCATAAGAGATGAAATAAATGTTTTCTAAATACATTTCTATATGATCAAAAATATCCGGACACTTTGGATGTTAGAATGTTTTTTGAATTTCTAAACAAATACTTGGCGAAATGTTCTGTAACTTCGGCGATATGAAGAACATGTTTGAAATCACACTTTCCAGTAAAGTTTCGGTGACTTGTGCATTTAGGGAACCACCAAGATATTTAAATAAGAGAAAAAGATATTTGATCACCCTGTATCATAAAAAGCTGGAAATGATTTGTAACTTTCACAAAATAGTTAACTAGCTTTGTTCAATGTGTATAAGCATTTTCGTAAAACAAAAACGTATATTCATGAAGATATAAACGTTTCTTTAAAAAACAAAAACAAATTTCGTTACATGTTTTTTGCTTACAATATCCATAGGTTTCAATCAAATTTCACGAAACTTACAGAACATTTGTCAACGTCCAAGAAAAACATTATACTTCAATGAAAATTAAAGCATTGAATATACAATAAGATATAAGCATTTGAAGAAACTAAGTTTTACTGCGCAGGCGCGAAACATAGCAATAGTTTTCTTTCATGCTTTTGTAGTGAATACGGTAGGGCAACTTCTATAAAAAAATCCCTTGGAATATCGTGAAAATTCACAAAGATATCGACGATATAGTGATCAGTTTTTCTCTGACTCTCTGAAAGTACCTAGATGATAAGGGATTTTCCACAAGTTGACATTTTGCAAATTCATCGGACACCCCTGTTCTGAAAATGAACTAGTCTAATTTTATGCAAATAAGGATCAAAAGTTTTGATCAATGTTATGCAAATAATGTTCAAATTGGACTAGTTCATTTTCAGAACAGGGCTGTCCAATGAATTTGTAAAATGTCAATTTGTGGAAACCCCCTTATCATCTAGGTACTTTCAGAAAGTCAGAGAAAAACTGATCGCTATATCGTCGATATCTCTGTGAATTTTCACGATATTCCAGTGGATTTTTTATAGAAGTTGCCCTACCATAGTCACTACAAAATCATAACAGAAAAGTATTGCTATGTCTCGCGCCTGCTCACTAAAAACTTAGTTTCTTCAAACGCTTATATCTCATCGTATATTCAATGCTTTAATTTTCAATTGAAGTATAATATTTTTCTTGGACATTGACAAATGTTTTGTAAGTTTCGTGCACTTTGATTGAAACCTATGGATATTGTAAGCAAAAAACATGTAACAAAATTTTCAATTTTTTTTAAGAAACGTTTATATCTTCATGAATATACGTTTTTGTTTTACGAAAATGCTTATACACATTGAAAAAAGCTAGTTAACTATTTTGTGAAAGTTACAAATCATTTTCAGTTTTTTATGATACAGGTTGATCAAATATATGTTTCTCTTTTTTCAATATCTTGGTGGTCCCCTAAATGCACAAGTTACCGAAATTTTACTGGAAAGTGTGCGTTCAAGCATGTCCTTCACATCGCCAAAGTTACAAAACACTTCGCCAAGTATTTGTTTAGAAATTCGAAAAATATTCTGACGTCCAAAGTGTCCGGATACTTTTGATCATATAGTGCGTATGAAAAGAGTTCATTACGAAGAATAGAGAAAATCATTCACTTCTCAAATCAATTTGTTTATTTATGTTTGTGTGTCTTTCTGTCTGTCTGTGATTCTTTAAACAGGATATTTCTCGAATAAATTCAGTTATATGAATAAATTTTGGTAGGATTATTTCAATTCGATGAACATAACATGCCTATTTATTTTTTAAAAGATCTGATCAAAAGAAGACCCATAACATTTTTTTTTCGAATGACAAAATATGTTTACAAAAGTAGCCATAATCCATATTATCTATAACATTTTATGTAGAAGTTAATGTGAACAATTTATAGGACGCTCACATGCATTGTTCTGTAAGTAAAGCAAGTTGTTGGTCTACAAGGGGAAAAACCCTCAAAACACGGTTTTATATTTTCACTATTATCAAATGAGTGACTGTTTTGTGAATATAATTTTAACAAAAAACTAACTAGACGTCGTAATTCCGAAGGAGTTATCAATAGATGTTCTTGAGATATGGGAAAATATACATTTTAACGGGAAGTTTAATATATCTCGGATGAATCAGGTGATAGCTTTAAAATGTCATTATAATGAGTAGCAATGAAAATTCTTGATTTTTAGTTAGATTGGGCTATAAGGAAGCTTCATATGTGTTGTTTTTTCATAATAATCGAAATTTGTTAATTTGGGGAGGGGGGGGAGTCATCTACTGAACATGTAATATATCTACCTATCAAGCACACACACACAAACTGACAAATACACAAAATATCTGCGCTACGATTTGTCGGCTTCTCCTTGTAATCACACATGAAAAAATTGTCGTTGTGTGCTAGGCTCAACTGTATTCCAAAAAATTTAAGTCGCAATTATGACTTAAATTGGATAATTTAAGTTAGATATATGGATTACTTTGATAACGAGGTATGAAACGCCGTATCATACAGAGCCAACAAGAAATCACTCAAGCAGAGAAACTGTAATGCACAATTCCTAATCACACAGATCAGCTTAAGATTAATTGAAGATCGATTGCGATATACGAAAACTGCGTACGACAAATTGCTTTGCACACAATGCAGGATTGTGTGTGCGGTCCAGGGACGCTGTATAAAGATAGCACCCATCATTATATGCTTCTCATTTTGTAATCATTATTAACAGGCTGAATTTCGTAATCATTAATTCGTTTGTAATTCCTAATCAGTGGTGTAAGCAAGGAGGGTCATAACCACCCACCCATTAGCAAACAATTACATTAGTTCTTCCTAAAGGTCCATATTAGAAAACGAAATCTAGCACTTTAACACCCTCCCCCCTCCTGTGGGTCCGTAAGTCCTTCCGAGAAGTTGGTGGTAGGGGAAGGAGGGTACGGTCCCTGTGGATGCCTCCCCCACTGGGTTCCGGTCTAAATTGGGTGGAACTTCCCGGACGTTCAAACTGTTACCTTACACCTTTCTGGTAAGTCGGACGGTCTGGGTCTCAACAACAACAACCCTCCCCCATTCCGAGATCTTAGCTATGTCTATGATATAAATTCTCTCACACTCTGACATAAAGTTAAATTGCATACGAAAGTTAATTAAAAGTTAAATTGTGTAAGAATGTTTCATTATAAGTTAAACTGTGGTAAAAATAAATGTGCAAGGCGTTACGTAGCATGATCGGAATAGTGTAGGGGCCAGCGTACCTCAACACGAATCAGGAGATCCAGGTTCAATTCCTGATACTGGCCTATTCGGATTTTTTTTTTATTGGTGTTTAATGTACTACAATTGGCGCCAGAACAAATATAAAGAAGTAGAGGCCTAGTTTGGTAGTGCCTTCTCTAGAGGAAAACGAACATATCCTGTGAATTATTACTGGTAACCTCCACACATTCGTTCACTGTTTATTGCATATTTATTCGTAGTACTTGTAAATTTTGTTATAAATACTGCAATCAAATTAATTTTAAATTCACATTTATTTTAATCATTGCAAATATCATTGTATGTATCAATATAGTATTGGAAGCCATGGTAATCTGTGAGATTTGTATGTATATGTTGTATATATAATTTTGTATGTATGTTTGAATAAGTAATAGTTTGAATAAGTAATAGTTTAAATAAGTAATAGTTTGAATATCTTAGAAAATTATTCGTGGCATTTTGTATATGTAATAACCAATTTTAGAAATATTTTTATATATATAGTTGCTCCTATTTAAAACAGTTCTGCACATAAGTGTTTATGGATGTGAAATATTTGTGAAATACTATCTGTATCTAGTATAGACAAACATATTGTATATAATTGTTTATCATTTTTATCTTAGCATTAGTTTTGATTTCTCGTTTTGGCAGATATTCCTCCACCATAGGCTGTAATTACTGTAAACCTTCGGGTAGGTGCCTATAGGTGTTATCTGTTAATGTCTTCCTTCCCCTTCTCTCATGGCTCGGTGAGGATTCAAATCATCGATCTTCGTCTGACCACTCAACACTCTATCCATTAAGCTACTGAGACAGTCTTTTTCTGTAGATAAAATTGGCCTTAGATTCTCTTTCTTCAGATTTAAGACCGAAGTGAAGCATGTCAAAAACATGATCTCTATTTCTGTGAAAAATCAGTTTTTAATGGTGACTTCCAGTGAAAATAACATGACCCTTCCAGGATCTGCCAAAACAGACAGGATTTCTGGAGTCGATGCTGCTGCATCTTCAGAAGTGGAGGCAGAGCTCAACCAGCTTTCCCGTCATGTCTCACCAGCAGTTCTGCGATCTAGTGCATTCCCAAGTCAATCCTCTTGCTAACACTGAGCATATCAAAGTCATGATCGATCAATTGCAACTGATGGGTGAGGTGAGTTCACTTTTCTTTCAAGGTTGTGTTGAGAGACGAAATTCACAGACAGGATTCATTACGAAGTAGCCAGAAATTAAATCCTAGTGCGATTGGTGGGAAATCTAAAAGTAACTCACCATCAATGCTAAAATCGGAGCTCATTATGAACCTCTTTTATTTGTAAAATAAAACTGTATGGAAACACGTCAAAATAATCAATACTTTAAAAATAAAGACAATCAAAAAATTGGCCATAATTAAAAGTATTTTATTAAAATCTCCTTTCTACGACGTACTAAAATTACACAGCCATAGCGCATTACTATGCCCTTCACCAGTGGTGAAGGGCATAGTAATGCGCTATGGCTGTGTAATTTTAGTACGTCGTAGAAAGGAGATTTTAATAAAATACTTTTAATTATGGCCAATTTTTTGATTGTCTTTATTTTTAAAATATATACTCTTTATTTTATTTTAATGTTCTAAAATGCTAAATTTTAGTATTTAAATAAATTGCCTCATTAAAATATTTTAATTAATTAAAACTAAATAGGGTGCTGTTTTTATTATTGGGGACTACTATTATTATGTGCTATTGAGTCAAAGTTTGTGAACTACAAAGCCTATTCATCATCATTAGCATCTGTAAAATAATAGTTATTATTATTCCGTGTGTTTCATGATGAGGTCAAAAGAACGCTATGTACCTTAACAACCGCTATTCATAGCTGTTAAGAACACATACTGTTATTTTGACCTGAAGAAGGAGCCTTATAACGCCCTCGAAACAATTGCCGTCACCTAACTGATATATGCCTGCTTTCTACAAGGAAGTTTTGTAAGTTATTTATTTTTTACAAGCAACAATTTTATTTATTGTAATACAAAATACCATAAATATTATTGTCTTAATTTATTTTTAAAAAAAATTAAATTGGGTATATAAAGGAATTGATGATCATCAGTAAAACCGCAAGTTCAGCTAAACTAAATCTTATTTCTACACTACATAATACTGTATTATTTAAAAAATTACCAAAAAGCAATTTTTCAAACAGAATTTGGACGACATTCTAGAAGAAATTTTATGCCACTACTGAAAATTTAATATTTTTATTTCTTATCAAGGGGGGGGGGATATACCTCTTGGGGGGGTCTCATCCCCTGTGGTCTTTGCCTTCTAACGTCCCTGAGACAAATCCATTGCATTTTGTTTCTTGCATGAACATACAAAGTTATTCAAATAATCGCTCAAAAACTGTTGCAAGAACAACACAACACATTAATGTATTTTTTGGTCGTAAGGGTCACACAGTTGTCTTCTGTCTGCTTTGTTTTCTAGACTAGTTTATTTTTGTATTTATGCTTTACTTACGAAGTTTTTATTTATTGTAATACTAAATTATATACAAATTACTGCTATATCTACACATGAGTTTATTTGCTGAAAAGAAATTTAGTACTAATATTGGTTGTTATTGTGCCATTAATAACTTTTGTAAACTTTACAATAATTTTCCTGATAATCTCCTTTATTCAAATGCAAGTGCTTTTAAAAGTTATTTGTTGTAAATATTTTGTATTTTAATGTATTTTACAATATTTTTATCTGTATATTTTGTATTGAATTTTATCTTGCAAGCTGGCACTGGGACTTTATAACTTGCATTCTGTTAAATACATAAAAATAAATAAATAGAATATTATAACAAGTCATTAATTTAATCGATTGATGAGAAGGATTCGTGAAATAGAGCAAGAGCATCTTGGACGATTATATTTTCCTGAATTTGCTCATGGTATAAAGCCAGCATTAAAAAATACAACGAAAATGCGGCAATGTAATCTTGTGTTAATTACATACTACCAACCCTTTGCTTTGAAACAACCTCAATAAATTTAAAATAACACTGCAGAAACAAATGTATAACGAGCTTTTTTCACATGTTTATGAAACCAGATAAAATGTTCTTTTTTTAAATAAATAACAGCAATATCCGGCGGTAAAATTGAAATAAAATTAACAAGATACGAAATCTGAAATATTTTAGCCAAAAATCTTCTTCCAATTAAAATGAACAAACCAGTCAAAACAGTGTGGAAATCAGTTAAATCGTTTTGAAAATACAAGCGGCCTTATCAGACAGAAAATAGGTATTTTAATTCCCCTTATTTTGCGGGTTGGTTTATGAGGATAAAACGTATGTTAAAATACTACCTGGATTCTGTCTAATTGCTTGAAAAAGTTTCATCAATGTGTATTGCGTATTTAAGAAGGTATTTAGCTTAGAAACATATTTTGAAATTTTCACTTTTTTAACACTTTACAACAAAGTTGAAAAGTGTTTATGACTTTGTTCATTGTGTCTGTCTGTCTGTCTGTCTGTCCGTTAGCACGATAACTGCCGTAAAAATGACTTAATCAAAATGAAATTTTAGTATGTTGTTCAGACTGTCTGTAGGACCTATGGAAATATAAATGAATAATATCACCTGATTAGTTTTGGATTGAACCCGGGTTGAAAAAATGAAATACATTGAGCCATATGAGACCTAATTTTTCAAACATTTTTTAAGCGGATTTAAAATTCACAAATTGCTTCGAAAACTTCCTCAGTGGCAAGCCACTGAGGAAGTTTTTTATTTAGGAAGGAAGTTTTTTTTTTAGGAAGACTTTATTTTAGTCCAAAATGCCAAGTTTTCAGGAGAGCAGAAAATATGCATAGAACATTTTTGTGCCATAATTAATTGCAATTGCTAATATTATTAGGAATAAATTAATTGCATCACTATACCCTTCCTCAGTGGCAAGCCACTGAGGAAGGGTATAGTGATGCCCGAATGGACGCCAATGCCTGCAAAGAGGAATCGAACTGTTTGGGATAGGGTACGTCAAATACATGTCTTTTTGAGAGGTTCTTCGTTTGGGATGGACGCTCTCCCACCCGTAAGCAAAAGGTTAAGGACTTTTACTTGAAACCTGTATAGGCTAGTTTGAGATTTAACGTTTACTTACTATAGCAATCTATATCGATATTCGAATCTCATTCACATTATCTTTCATCGATTATTTGAAACCCTGAGTCTCAAACTGTTGAGACAAACTTTACCTCATAATGCAAATATTACTTCAGCATTATCCCCCTTTCAATATCTTCCATTTTACGGAATTTATACCCTCATTAGAGTGTACTGCTTTCGAACTGAGTTATTTCCATTCATTTTCATTTAGAAACTGAGAAATCAAAAATGTTTCTCTATTTAGTTGCTGTTCCTCCGTCTTGAAACTCAAGACCTAATAGTTTTGAATCCACGATGGCTCTGCGTCGATGTGATTGGACACATGTTATCCCAGGAGCACTTGGAAACAGCCAACATCACGGGCACCTATACAGTGGACGACATTCAACAGCAGTTTTCAGACACTGATGCTCTGGATCTCTTGCAGGTAATATTCTAATGGCAACGATGTGATTTATTTATTTGTGAGTGCACCAATTTCTTAACAGAGAAAGATTGCGTGAATGGTTACGGGGAGTGAAGATGAGTATTATGGAATCTGCTCAAACTTCGTCCACGCTCAGACATCCCAAATATAAACCCTTAAGTTTACATCCAACTACATTATCCATTCAAACCTATCAAGTTTGTTTGCGCGTTGAATGTTTCTTTAAATGCACAGATAGTATCACTTCGCCGTTGCCCACTTGTGGAATTGGAGTGGGTGCAAGAACCATGTAGTCCAAAATGCCAAGTTTTCAGTAGAGCAGAAAATATGCATAGAAAATTTTTATGCCATACTTAATTGCAATTACTAATATTGTTAGGAATAAATTAATTGCAATTACTAATATTGTTACAAATAAATTAATTGCAATTGCTAATATTATTAGAAATAAATTAACTGCAATTACTAATATTGTTAGAAATAAATTAATTGCAATTGCTAATATTGTTAGAAATAAATTAACTGCAATTACTAATATTATTAATTGCAATTACTAATATTGTTAGAATTAAGTTACCTATTGCTTATCGACATAAATATTTGTTTATTTTAGTTCAAGGAGAAGAACGAAAAACTGAGATGAATTTGCATATGGGAGTGGCACCAAAATAAATAAATAATTGTGTATCAAAATGTGTCTTTATTGAAGTACCAAAGCAGAGTAGTTTGAATTAAAGAAGTCATTAAATTAGTTTTCTGGTTCATAATTGATTATACAGGGTGTCCCAAAAACACTGACCTCGGCTTTTATTCTTTAAATATTTATCTTAGACATATATTATAAATTACAAAGTTGCGTAAAAAAGGTACAGAATTTTATGAAATCGATTAAAATTTGCAAGGGAATTAAATTTTAAGAAATACAAAATTTAAATTTTTATACGGCCTCCGTACAAAAACATTTCCAATGAGTAAAATGTACCCCATACGCTGATAAGGTGATGTACAAAATTTCAGCATTTTATCATATAAAGTGCCAGAGATATAAAAAGACAAAAATGCTGACTTAAACCACTTTTCGATGCATCGACATGGGTTCTTAGAGGGGAAAAATCATGTCGGCAGATCGCGTTTCAGGGGTCATACACAAATTACGAAAGAAAACAATGATTACATAAATAAATAATAATTTTGCTATTTATTGGTACAAAAGTATCTACACTGTGTAAAAATAATAACTTTACACAAAAATTACAAAGCTTGTTCAAAATGTTTTCCAGCTTTATCAAAGATCCATTAAAGATAAGAGACAGATATTAATTTGTCTATGACGCATTTCTGCGTTGCGTCATTTGCACTCGTGCTGTAAACATTTACATTTTAATTTTTGATTAATCCCTCATTAACTTTGTTTAAACATATCTCTGGGACTTTTTATGATAAAATGCTGAAATTTTGTACATCACCTTATTGGTGTATGGGGCATATTTTACTCTTTGGAAATATTTTTGTACGGGGGCCGTATAAAAACTTAAATTTTGTATTTCTTCAAATTTAATCCACTGAAAAATTTTATCGATTTCATGAAATTCTGTACCTTTTTTTACGCAACTTTGTAATTTATTATATATGTCAAAGATCAATATTTAAGCCGAGGTCAACGTTTTTGAGACACCCTGTATAGTATAATGTATAATGTCGCTTTATTAAAGAACGAAGTTCAAGAGGTTACTTGTCATCAGTTTCTAATGTCTGACATTCATCACTTTGCGCTTCTGACCCAGGCTTATTATAAATCTAAATGTTATTTAGTTGCTGTTGTCTGAGGTAATAATTTTCGTACATATCTCAATGTAGACCAAACGAATTCTAACTTTGCAAAATGTGTCATGTTACCTTCAAAATGTTGAACCGTGTGTTCGTGTAGTAACAGAAACTTTTACAGCTGTTTGGGAAAATAATAGGGATTAATCCCAACTGAAATCACGGTCCTCAATGCATAAGTTATACAAAAAGGCTGATTATAATTTTTTTTCCACTAGTTTCATCGAAACAATCTTATCTGTTCTTTCCCTTAAATGGTAATCCAGAATAAATGATTTGCATTATCATTGCCCTTTGAGATGCGTTTTATTTATGTTAAAATTAACCACTTTGCTCAAATTTTCTTTAAAATTCTCGATTTTCAGTTTCATTGTAGCACCTTAAGATACACAGTGTAGGTTATTACATTTTTTTATGTGTGTGTTAATATTGGTTAAAATTGAGCAACTGTTTTAAACCCTAGCTAACTGAACGAATGGCAAATTTTTGCGTTGTGATTTTTCACCTACTATTTTTCAGTTCTTCAAAGTCATTGTGTCACTTCAAAATATTACAGGAATTCAAATTCCTTTCAGGATGCCATTAATGATATAGAGTATCGACTTTCCTACACCCAAGCTAAGTATAATTTACAAAAACAAATTCCACTCTTTTTTCACTCCTTTTTAATAAAAATTGATCAAAAGTATAACCGGATTCGGAGATAAGAAAAAAAAAATTCTCGCCTTCTTTAGCACATAAAGACAACATCAGCAAAAGCAGCAAGCAAGATAAAGCAGAAAGGTGTCTATATGCTTTTCCTTTAAAAGGGTATTTTTTTCCCTTCCGAAACCGCTTGATATTTTTAATCAACTGTATGTACATGTTGTTTCTAATAAATTATTTTAGTTACATATTACTTTAGACCAGGAGTGATGAGAAACGACGAGGGTAAGGATACATTGCATAAGAGCTTAGGAGGCTTCCCGGGTCGCGGAAACAATTTATGAAAAGTCCAATAGCTTGTAAAATAGGGGGTTTGTAGAACGTGTATTGGCTTCATATGAACCCGAAAATTCTTTTGGCAGCTCTGCTTTAGATAGCAATTTAAGCTAATTTTTAACACTTTCCAACATAGTTGAAAAGTATTTATGACTTTGTTCATTCTGTCTGTCTGTCCGTTCGCACTATAACTGCCGTAAAAATGACTTTATCAAGATGAAATTTTAGTATGTTGTTCAGACGGTCTGTGGGACATATGGAAATGTAAATGAATAATATCACACAATTAGTTTTGGATTGAACCTGGGTTGAGAAAGTGAAATACATTGAACCCTATGGGACCTAATTTTTCAAATAGTTTTAAACAAAATTAAAATTCGCAAATTACTTCGAAAATTTTAGAAAATATTGAAATTATCCTATAAAATATAAAAAAAAAATTCAGCATAATATGTTCTGTAGTTTTTTAAATAAAAATTAAAATAATAATTACACCCATATTATATGAAGAGATCACGTGATCCACTTCAAAATAAAATATGGCATCCATCTTTTTTTCCCAATGTAAAAATCGTGATTTTTAAAGTTCTTTTTAATTTATATTTAGAGTTGCATCTATCCTAAACCGTTTTATTTTTTTGCGTACTTTCTGTGCATCTATATTCTGCGCCAACGCAATTACAATATTTTTGGATTTAAATGTTCATCAAACTTTGATTATTTCTACAACGAAGCCTAATTTTAACGTATGCAGAATGTAAACAAATCAAGCTGTAAGATGAGTTGTATAAGAATTGCTGAATTTTTTTAACGCAAAATTATTTAGCTTTGGAGTCGGGCATATAGGTGATATGAATAAAATATTCATTGATTTTACATAGAAAAACAGACGATTTTATAGCATTGCCTTTTTCGATGACATTTTAAGCATGGAGTTAGAAAAAACTTTTTACCTCCATGGTCTTGAGTTTCCAAGTAAAATAAATTATTGAAGTACTGTGATAATTTTAAAAAAATATCACCGCTGAATGTATCGCATTTTAGAGATGTTTAAATAAAATTGCATTGCAGTTGGAAAGTATTTCATAATCAATGCTTTATGCATGATTGATTTTTCTTGTTATATAATTAAATTAATTTCAGAACAGCTACAAAAATATATTACCTACATTTTCCAAAGTGGGAGTAAATAATGCACATAAATTTCTCCAATCATTGATCAAGCAAGAATGAGGACAATTTCGATTCCTTTCATTTTTTTTTTTTTTTATTTATTTATTTCTTCTAAATTGTTGTCTCATCAGAGGTGTGCTGAACCGAAGTATTGCTGCCAATTTTTTCAGCCATCATCAAAGCAAAGCAAAAACATTCACATGGTTCAATAACTCGCGGTGAACAAAACGCTTTCGCTTAAGCGGGGTGGGAAATGCCGCAGAAAGAAACAATTGAAGCGGTGTGCGAATATTTTCACGTGGTTACGCTTTTCAGTTCTATTATGGCTCACGTGTACGGTGAATAAAATTCGAATATTTTAGGTCTGGAAAACGATTCAGCCATATACCTTCAAAACTCAATCGTCTGAAATATGCAGAAATTACTTGCTATTGACTGAGCTGTCGACCGTAGCTTTTCATAAGGGATTTTCTTTTGATTTAATGCGCCATTTTGCAACATGTTTCAAATCATCGTTTCTATCTCAGACTTTTTAAATGTTCAGCCAGAAGACTTACACGATGAGAATATTGTTTTATGTATTTGTTTAAAGGAAGAGAAAAACTCATTATAGCAAGCTTATATACATTTCCATCCTCTAAACAAAAATATGATGCTGACAAGACATGACTATCTCTACACGTTGCGATGACTTAATTTATTCACGGCGAATTAATGGTTTCCAAGATTCACAGGACAATGATTTTGGCATTGAATTAATACCACGAGAATTGAAATTGGGCGCTTTTGGCAACTTATAAGTCCAAATAAAGTCAGAGTGGTTTATTCAAAATCCAATTGCATGTTTATGAATTTCCCGAGAAATAAATGACTATAGGCGAATTCTTGAGCGTCAAAATATAAAACTATTATGAAAAGTATCAGTCGTGAATGGAATGAAATAAATCTACGAGAATGATGTTAACAGATGTGTCGCATAATATTGCATGCGAAAAGTGAATGATACTTACTAGTTTTATTTATAATTTTATGTAATTTGTTGGATAAATTTATTTGAAAAACGTTCCTTATCTCGAGAATAGTTCATATTAAAACGGGTGTCATTCGTTTTCTAATGAGATATTGCGTCTAAAATGAATATTTATTTATAAATATTGAAGGTCTTTATTTTTTCAAATGTTCATTCAAAAATGGGGGGTGGAGGGGTTTTCGAACATTCGATCGCGTTTAAAATAAATAGAGTTCCAGAATTCACTGATTATAACAATCATACCGGATTAGTATTAAGTATTCTTATTAAGTAATTAATAAGAATATTTAATTATTAAGTATTCATTTTGATTATCTGGCTCCGATTATTTTCTGGTGTTTGAGTAGGGTCTTTGGTCAACTGTTCTCGTCTGGATTCGTGAGGATTTGCAGGCTAAGCACTTCAAATCCTCAAGAATCCAGACGAGCCACAGCTACCTGCAACCCGCTTCAAATAACATTTTCTAAAAAAAGTAAGTCACCTACTACCAATCAAATAAATACTATTGGCTGAAGTCAAAACACCACTTATGTTTGGAAAACACCTTTCTCAAAAGACACTATCGTATCAAGGCAATAATAATAACATTTTTAAATGTTAGTTCTTACAGTCTGACTACAATTTTGCACCATCAGACTTCCGCAGTACCTACTTTAACAGTCTGTTACTCAGGGTCTGACTAATGCAGGGGCATGCGGTGCAACTGCCCTGGGCATCCGCATCAGAGGGGCCCCAAATTAAACAATTGCAACATCGACGGCTGCTTCCTCAAAAAAAAAAAAAAAAAATGTATACCATACCATCAGAATAGGTTTGTTTAGCAGATAGATTCATTTTGGGGATATATAAGAATAACCCCACACCAATTTAGCATCTTGGCTATAATAAGAAAGTTGCCAATAATTTAAATTTCATTAAAATATGTAAGAACCACATTTTGTATACTATATTTTTATAGAATATAATTATGTTTTTTAAAACATAGTTTTGTTCATTTCATATATATCGAGAAGTGAAGAGAGCCCTGGAGGAATATCTGCCCCGGATCCCAGTTATGCTAAGTCGGGCCCTTCTATTACTACAGATTATTCTGCTGAAAAACTGAAGAAACTTCTAACGAAAATAACTACTTAAAACAGCATGTCTTAATTCGTCACTAATAGCTTGAAGTCTTAATTCTTCACTAGTAGTTTGAAGTCTTAATTCTTCACTAGTAGCTTGAAGTCTCAATTCTTCATTAGTAGCTTGAAGTCTTATTCTTCACTAGTAGCTTGCAGTCTTAATTCTTCACTAGTAGCTTGAAGTCTTAATTCTTTATTAGTAGCTTGAAGTCTTAATTCTTCACTAGTAACTTGAAATCTTAATTCTTGACTTCTAACGGAAATTGTTTCATTTCGCGTAGTGATTCCCTGCACAACACGTTAAATATTTATTCTGTTTCAGGTTCTCGAGTCTCTCCAGCTTTGCACCCAATGTGACAGCAACGGTGACATCGAATATGAGTTTCCGTGCTTCAACATGTTGGATTCACAGGACTATCTCTGGGAGAAAGGTGACCTCAAGTACACGAATGCTGTGTATGGAGGCGTCCGCATACAGAGTTGGCCAGCGGACAAGCACCTGCTGCGATGCGTCATTCCAAGGCTTCAGGTATGAAGTCGACCATTATTTTTAACTAACTCCGGCGTGATATTTTTCAGTGCGTTTACATAGATTGTTATAATTAACCTCTTGACTCGCGATTGCGCTTTATCACGCAGCTAGTTACGAAATGGGTCAGTGTGTAAATTTATTTAGAAAACGGATCACGACTACCCTTGAAGTTTGCATAGGTTAAAACTGCATTTGGAGAAGGGTTTTTTTCTTTAATATAGCAGAGTCTCGATAATTCTAGGTTTCGCTAAATATAAATAACAAAATAGTAATGTCGCCAACCATAAACATGACTTCCATGCATATTAAATATATATATATTCTGGGGGAAAATTAACAATGCAATCTCTAAATCGCATCACAGATGGTTGTCGCTGCATTGGGGGCGTAATTCTGTTCTTATTTAAAGTTTTTTTTTAGGTCATTTTATTAAAATATCTTCGCGGCAAACAGCCATTGCTAATTTTTTGTTTCGTTAGTAAAGAATTGATATAAATAAATGTTGCTTCTAAAGTTCTCTTTCTAAGAAAGTTTTAATGCATGCTATTGTTTACCTCCCAATATCAAAATGTGTTAATCTGGTGGGAAATTCATATGTGGTACAATAATATATAAAAATAGAAGTTTAATATACAGAAATTTAATATATAGAAATAGAAGTAAGCGTGACTGACATTGATCGGAAATATGACTGAAGCTTTAAATGCCCTTTAGGTGTCAATGCTCCAACTGCTATTTCTCCTTCACTTTTGTTGTTATTTGTTGCAGGTCCAATTGCGGCGATATTCACAGAATCATGTTGCGGAATGCAGTTTGCAGCAATGGAGACAAGGTAGCAACTTCATATGCAGCAACATTCAAGGGCAAATAACTCTCGGAGAATTCGGAGAATCTGTCGATGTCAAAGTCAGAGCGCCATCTTACATGAAAGTTGAAAGGTAGAGTATAAATATATTACTTCGCACAAGTGGAGAATTTACTGTTGTGGCCAACTAAGCGGTAATGAGCTTTAACCTCCATTTTGTATTTTTATATGATAAAAGTTTCTGATAGAGCGACCGAGGTGATAATTCCGCCCTTGCCCTGAACATTAAAATAAATGTCTTTATACAGTTAACAGATTTAAAATGTTAATGGCATTGTAAATTCATTATAATTTTTATAAATTATTTTTAAAAAAATAACATGCTTAAAAACGGTCTGTAATTTATGTGCAGTTATGCCTAAGAAATAAAAACGTGTTGTCAAATGCAAATCTAGGCTTTTTTTTTCCTTTCTTTTTTCAAATAGATCTTTGTCTTGTTTAATTTTTTTAGTTTCCAGTGTTTTGGATTTGGGAAAATTTCAAATCGGCCTACTTCTTTCTCAACATACATAGATAGCTTAATGCATAAGAAAAGTATAATAACGGAATCGAGAATTCTAATTCTGGTTCTAATTCTTTGATGAATTCACGCAGTTTGAGCATTCCTGAGCTAGAATCGAAAATTTTTTAGGTGGTCTCTCTCTCCTCTCTTTTCATTCTGTGTGTGTAAGTATGCGCGCGAGAAGTGGTTGGAAAAACTTCTTTATTATTGTAGTGATCTACAACTACATTATGACAAATATAGTTAACTACAACTACTTTTTTAAAAAGTAGTGACTACAAAATACTTTTATAATGGAGTCACTACATAACTACTTCTATAAGACGAATTTTGCCACAGCTTCAATTTTCACGAAAAGTTGAAGATATGGGTATAGTGTAGTAATTTAACACACTTATTCTGAAAACAGCAAAATAAAATAAAAGTAAAAACTTTAAAATCAAAGACAACCAAAAATAGGTTTAAAAATCCTTTAATAAAATCTCCTTTCCTGGACGTACAAAAGTTACACGACCAAAGAGCACCTTTCTGGTAGGTCGGACGGTCTGTGTCTCAACAACAACGGTCAAAGCGCTTTCGGACATCACAATTAAAAGTAAAGATTAATCATGCATAAAGCATTGATTATGAAACACTTTCCAACTTCAATAAAATTTTATTTAAACATCTCTAAAATGCGATACATTCCTCGGTAATATTTTAAAATTATCATAATACTACAATAATTTATTATATTTGAAAACTTCATCGAAAACAAATGAACTTTATTCAAATGACGTCATCGAAATATAAATCGCCTGGCTCTCTCTATAAAAGCAGCATTTCATTCATAAATTTTTTCCTTTCCTTTCATTCATCACAATACTATAATAATTTATTTTATTTGAAAACTTAAAACCATGTAGGTGCAAGTAATTTAACTCTATTCTTAAAACTTCATCGAAAAAATCGTCTTCTTCTCTGTTGTTCTTGTTGAGACCCAGACCATCCGACCTACCAGAAAGGTGTGGAATGTGGAAGACCCAGGCCGTCCGACTCATCCGAGGATTTGAGTAGCTGGTTGGACGACCGGGAAAGGAAGCTAGCAGGTGCCGACTTCCAAGGACAGCGACCGCTCTGGAGGTTTATTAAAAATCCAGTTTTTTAAAGTTTAAGAATAAATTCGTAAGACAGACAGTTTTACAGACAAGAAATATGGACATAACGAAGACAGGTACTGTAAACAGACACAAATATGGACACGAAACATTCAGAAAAACATCAAGGATAATAATAATGAGACATTGCACAACATGATATAGATGATGAAGTAAATACAAAATGACATGGGAGGTTGATAATAAAAGATGAAAGTGTTTTCAATTTAACAATAGTGTTATCAGTTGGCAATATGATGAGTGTATTTACAATTTAATATATACAAGTTTGTACAAACAAAAGCAGGAAAAGGGGAACAGCAGAGGAATCTTCATTGATCAGGAAAGTTAAAAGCAGTAAAGCCCGACGAACTTGTCAATTTACTTTATTGGAAATGTCTCTTGCAATGAGGACACAGTTCTTAAGATAAAAAATGGATTGACTGTTGCGGCTGACACTGGAAAACCAAACCGCTTGATTTCCAGGAGCAGGTTTAGAAAGATGGAAAACAAAGTGATCTACGTCGCCAAAAGAGTTGCATAAGCAGTTAGAGGATTTTTTATGTTTAAAATAGTATAAATAATCAAGAAAAGGACCATGACCAGTTAAAAAACAGATTAAGTATTTATTATGAATTTGGGTATTTACGTTAACTTTGGGGAGATAATTTAGAATTCTGGCTGGGTCATGAGTCCTAGGGGAGATATATTCATTAAGATACTTTTGCCAGTTTTGAAGTAAGAGATTTTTGCAAAAATTAGTTAAACGAGAAAAGGGGAGAGGAACTGAAAAAGGGAAACCGGAGGAGGATGCTTCTTTAGTGTGGAAGTCCGCGACTTCATTTCCCAGAATGTCAGCATGGGCCTTGACCCAAATAAGATTAAAAAGGTGTTTAGAGCGAGAAGCAGAGTTTTTGATAGAGTTAATATAGTTAGATTTGTTTTTAATTGATTTAAAGACCAGGATTGATGAAAGGCTATCCGAAAAAATATTTATTTTGGAGAAGTTATCAGTTGCCCAGTCAATGGCAAAGTTAATGGCCGCGATTTCTGCCTGAAAAACTGTGTTCCCATTGTCAAGTTTGAATTTAAAAACTTCTTCTAATTTATCATGATTAAATAAACAAGCAGAAAAGCCAACATTATCATCAAGTTTGGAGCCGTCGGTATAAAAATTTAGATGGGAGAAAGAGGAAGGATTAAGGGGTTTAAGGAGGACAATGCGGTTTGAGGGGGAAGAATTAGAGAGAGGACGATTAAAGTCGAAAGAAGAGGGGGAGGGAAGGGAAGGATCAGAGAACGAATTGATACGAAGTTTCCAAAAAAGGAATTTTTTGTGAAGAATATCAATTAAAATGTGAACAGGGGGAATACCGGTAATGGAGAAAAGAGAAATGCTCGAAGTTGTTCTAAATCCGGCAGAGATTTTAAGAAGAAATATCCGTTGTAAAGAAATAAGGTTATTGATTTGAGCCCTAGTGAGAGATCCCCCCCAGATGCCTGACCCGAAAGTAATAATTTTTTCAATAGCAGACAGGTACCAGATTTTAAGAAAAGATTTGTTGACCCCCCAGTTGACCCCCGAAAGTTTCCCAAAAGTAGAAGCAAGCCTAAAGCATTTCTCTTTTAGGTAAAATATATGAGCGCTCCATTTTAAATTATCATCGATGATAAGACCAAGGAATTTAAGGCTTCTACTAAGTTTAATGGGAGAGTTTTGGATTTTGATAGAGGGATTAATTTTCCTTTTTGATCTAGTTTTATTAAAAATGATGCAGTTGGACTTTTCCGCGGAGACCTCAAGTTTAAGAGAGGAAAGGGAGTTTGCAATAGAATTTAATATTGAATTGGTCTTGCGACCAAGAGTAATGATGGAGTTTGAATAGGTAACCACTGCGAGATCATCCGCGAAGGCCTGTAAGTGATATTCATCATTGTTAAGGGAAAGAATTTTATTAAAATAAATATTCCATAGTATGGGGGAAATGACGGAGCCCTGAGGGGCACCTTTAGAAATAAATTTTGAAAAAGTAAAATTGTCCTCTATAAAATTAATTGTTCTTGAGCTGAGATATGAATAAATGAAGGATCTGAAAGTAGAGGGGAGATTAATTGAGTCAAAGGTGAGGGGAAGGATGTTCCAATTCACGTTATCGAAAGCTCCACGGATGTCCACAGTGGTTAAGGAAACATGAGAAGAGGATTTAAATTTATCAATGGTACTGACAAGCTGGTACGTGACGTCTTCGCAACTGTGGAGCTCCCTAAAGCCATATTGCAGAGGGTGAAGTGAATTTCTAGTCTTCAGACAGAAGTTCAATTTGTTTATAAATATTTTTTCTAATATTTTCCCAAAAGTTGGGAGAAGGCAAATAGGGCGATAGGATGAACATAAAGCGGGATCCTTACCCGGCTTATTGAAGAAGATGATTTTGACATTTCTAAGGGGAGCAGGGAAATAACAGAATTTGAAGCAGGAATTAATGAGAGAAGATAAAAAGGAGGGGAAATGTTTAAACAGGGTTTTCCATATATTAAAAACTAAAAGGTCTAAACCGGGAGCTTTATTATTTTTTAGGTTGTTGAAGACCAGAAATAATTCTTCCTCAGAAACCGCCCCCAGCCCTTCGGGAGGCAGAACAGTTGCAGGAAAAGAATTAAAAAAGGGGTCATCCTCGAAGCAGTGATTTAAAAGACGAGAGATTTTAGTATTGTAATTAAGGTTAGGCTCGCCTGGAAAGAGAAGTTGAATATTATTAATTTTATTGAGTTTTTGGAATGCAAATTTGAAGTGGCTGCCAAATTTAGAGTAACAATTAGAACAATAATTTTTCCAGGCGTCATTTTTAGATTTATTAATAAGTAATTTATATTTAGCACGGTTAATTTTAAGTTTAAGTTTAGCGGCCGAAATAAGGTCGGGGGCAGCAGAATTCTTCTCTAGCGATTTAACTCTCCTGGCAAGAGCAGTGACAAAATTCCTGAATTTAGCCAGGTCTTTAGTCCACCAGGAAAAACTAGGTTTCCTGAAGGATTTCTTTTTTTTAATAGAAGAAAAGGCGCAGGATTGAACAGTGTCTAAAAAGGATTTGACAAAGGAATCAAGGCTGTATGTGTCAATTATATCATTAGCTAGAGATTTAAAACGGGTTATATGGGGTTTAATTTTAAAGATGAATTTGCCAAGGCTATACGCGGTTTTTAAGTGAAAGGAATTATCAACAGGGGTATCGATGTTAATTTTGATTTTAATAAATTTATGATCGCTAGAGGATTCATCCGTTAAAACTTCCCAGGAGTAAATAGAGTCGAAAAAGCCAAAAGATACTAAAGAAAGATCGGGGAAGCCTTTACCTGAATGTGAATCGAATGTTGGACCACATTTGGGGTCATTTAGGACGATAAGGTTGTTAGAAATACAAAAGTCAATGATTTCGAGTCCCCGCTGATCAATGAAGCCATATCCCCACATCTGAGCTCGAGCATTAAAATCTCTCAAGAGCAGGTACCAGAAAGGTATAAGGTAACTGTTTGGACACCTGGAAATGCCACACAATTTAGACCGGAACCCAGTGGGGAAGGCATCCACAGGGACCGTACCCTCCTTCCCCTACCACCAACTTCTCGGAAGGACTTAAGGACCCACATATTTAACGTGATCGTACTCCGCGTGAACACGGCGGTAGTTTTGGCAATGGCGGGAATCGAACCCTAGCCTACCGAGTGCAATTCCCGCGCTCTAAACAACCACAGGTCTACCGTTCCCCGTCTTCTTCTCTGTGTAAAATCAATGAATGTTTCATTCATATCAGCTACAGTGCAAACTCCATGAGCTAAATAATTTTGAGTTAAAGAAATGCAGCAATTCTTATACAACTCATTCTACATTTTTTGGTGTTTACATTCTCCATAAGTGAAAATTAGGCTTCGTTGTAGAAATAATCAAAGTTTGATGATCAATTAAACCCAAATATATTGTAATTGCGTTGTTTCAGTATGTAGATGCACAGAATTTAAGCAAAAATAAAGCGGTTTTAGGACGGATACAACACTAAATATGAATTAAACAGAACTTTAAAAATCACGATTTTGACACAAGATGGATGCCATATTTTATTTTGAAGTGGGTCACGTGATCTCTTCATATAAAGGGTGTAATTATTATTTTAATTTTTATTTAAAAAACTGCTGAATGTATCTTACTGAATTTTTTTTTTTATATATATATATTTTATTGGATAATTTGAATATAAAACTTTCGAAGCAATTAGTGAATTTTAAATTCGCTTAAAAAATGTTTGAAAAATTAAGTCCCATAGGGTTCAATGTATTTTATTTTTTCAATCCGGATTCAATCCAAAACTAATTGGGTGATATTATTCCTTTATATTCCCATAGGTCCCACAGACCATCTGAACAACATACTAAAATTTCATTTTGATAAAGTCATTTTTACAGCAGTTATCGTGCTAACGGACAGACAGACAGAATAAACAAAGTCATAAACACTTTTCAACTATGTTTTCAACTAAGTGTTAATAAAAGTAAAAACTATTTATTTAAAAACATGTTTGTTCATTTTTAGTAGAATTTGCATCTCAAAACTGCAATCAGATAAGCAGGATCTTTTGTGAAATAACATATCTGAATATATCCATATAAAAAATCAATTTCATGAGGCAATGGCCTTGCTAACCCTGCAGCCATTCATCGTACATCGTTACGCAGAACACTAAATGTCGTACAAATGAGGAAAGGGTGATCACATGATATGTAGTCACCCTTTGTTTATTAAAATAACATTAAAAGTAGCGTCAAAACTTGATACAAACTAGTGATTTATTGTATCGCGCAACTCGCTACACTACTTATTTTTAAAAGTAGCGCGTTACACTACAAACTACGAGAAAAAGTAGTGACTACTGTAGTTCCGCTACTTGCAGCGCGCTACTTCCGACCACTGCGCGCGAGCATGACGCTTTTTTAACAAATTTTCAATTTTATATAACTTTTATTTTCTCACTTCAGCTTTTACTTCATATCGAGTCTACTGGGTGTTATCGACCAGACGCTGGGCGAAATGTGTCCAGGACTGCTGTGTGAGCGCCATGCCATTAGTCCCTCCCACCTGTGCCAACATCTAATTCAACCTCTAAGTCATTCCTCTCACGTTCTGCTGACTGCCCTGTTGGAGCAAGGGATTACCGGGACAGTTCAGATGTCGGACGGGACTGTTGAGTTCCTCTCGGACGTCGTATGCCTCGGATCACCAGACGTAGTTGGACCTGGTAATAATAATGGAGGTGAGGAGAAAAGGATTGAAACTTTGGGGAGGGGGAACATGTATAAGAAAATAATTTCTTTCTTCTTTGCAAGAATAATATACAATTTGTTTTATTCTTTTGCAACTATCGGACATCAATTACATAATTGAATTTACAATTTATTCGTAATATCCCGCAGCTAGTTGGATGGACCGAAAAAATCACTTTTGGCGAAAAGTTATGGGTCAGCACTGTGAAGTGTGCAAATGTATAGTTATTACCATTAATATATCTGTTTTGGCAAAGAGTTCAAAAGTTAGAGAAAACTTAATAAAAAGAAAACCCATCAAATGTATGCCAATTAGAAAACGCATTTCCCTCTGTTAAATTATTATTTTGTTAAAACAATATGCATTTACATAATTAATAATCACAGGAAATTTCATTTTAATATATTAATACCTTATATTCTTTCAAAATTATCTACCTTTGCATGTAAAATGAAAAACATTTCAAACGCTCATTATTTGAACTTGATTTTGCTCTGCCATTTTCGTATCCAAAATTATCCGTTTAAATTAATATCCGATAAGAAACGTGCTTGTAAAAAAAAGCCAAGTTATTCAGATTAACAAAATGTGTCATCCATAAAAATAATTGAAATTAAGAACTATTTCCAAGTTTATCGAGCCTCTTGAGTAAAAAGTATAGAGCGGAAAAGCTATTGCAAGTATTGCAAGTATAAATTTGCCACGATTATTAATAATCGTGGCAAATTTACTTATTAGCCTTATATAGAAATACACGCCCTCATAGAATATAAAACCTCCTTATCACACCTTCAGAATATCCCGCCCTCTTCAAAAATGAGTTACCCCCACCCCCCACGATAGGAAGTATTTACTGATATACATTGCCTTATTATTAGTGTCTTATAGATATTTATTGATGTGGGTTAAATGTGCAATGTGCTATTTTCATTAGCTTCACTAATTCCAACATATACAACTAAACCTGTAGACACGAAATTATTAGAGAGGTAATTTGTAATCAATTTGCAATTTCTCTTATATGGTGTTTGTTTTTACTTAATGTAGGTGGCGTAGTGCTCGGACCTCAACTACACGCTACCAATTTACCTCTTCCTGTGCTCCAACGACTGTGTGCTATCTTAGATCCTCCAGAACCGATTGGTCGAGACTGGTGCATGCTAGCAGTGCTCTTGGGCCTTACTGATATGCTCCCCCATTTAGATCCTGGGGATAACCCTGCCCAGAGTCCGACGTCTAGAATTCTAAAAGAATGGCTTAAAGAACCTTCTAGCACAATATCTTGTCTTTTAGATAAATTGAAAGAACTTGGAAGACTTGACGCTGTAGAGGTGATCATGAGGACTGCTCCTTTCATTAAAGTTTTTCCTATCGGAAGTGAAGTATCAAATGAAGATATAAGCATGATATGCAGCATGTCGCATACTTCAAGCTCAAATATATCCCGGTAGTACAGGGTTTACGGCAGCCGAAAATCAGTGCAGCAATTGAACATGAGCTATGCAATTTTGTTATGTATGATCGTATTTTTGTGAAATCTGAATACTGGAGATATTTAGAACTTAAATATAATCAAAGTTTTAAAATGATATGGATGAATGTTCTAAATACTTTTCTCATAAGGTCTGGATTAGGTTTAGGTAATACGACTGTTGCGATATGAGTTGAAATTAAGTACCAAAAATTCAGCGATCGTTTCCAAAATTAGTTATGTTGGTATTTAGTTGTATCACAACCTCGATAACCAATGTACTTCTAGCAACTATGCTTTTATTAATAATTATATTTAAATCTCTGATTTATTTTCAGTTAAAAGCAGAAAAGAAGTCATTCTAAAATAATTAGCATCTTTGGTGCAATCGATTTCCAAGTTTTGAATTCCTTTGTATATAATTTACATCACATGTTGATTAGATTTGTGTATATAAACTGAATTGCAAACAAAATAATAAGCAAATTACAATGCTTAAGTACATTGTATCCGGCGCATTTAAACCGATTTTTTATTACATTAACAATCTTTGTAATAGATATATATGACTTCCAACGCTTTCTTAATTAGCTTGTTTCTAATAAATCATGCTCATGACCTGCTCAAAAGGTTATTATGACGCTTCTTCTTTTATTGTAATTGATCAAAATGTCCCATTGATATAACTTTACAAATAATATCAATAATCAGATCAAAGTATTACTGATAACCATCACAACGTTATAGAATAATAGGCTAGTACATCTGCTTAACATATCATATATTGTGGCAAAAAAATACACTTTAAAAGTCCTATTGAAACTTCTTGATCATGGATGAAGCTTCATGAACGGTTACTTCAAGGACATTTTGAAATAAAACCTCATTTCTTGACAGTTTAATATTAAAATCTACTTTAAAATTAAAAGCAAGACCCCCCAATGTCTGATAAATTTATCTTTTAACCATTGCTGGCGTTGACATAAACTCTTATCATTCTTTGCAGTCACAAGCGTTCTTGTAAAGTATTTATCAACAAAACCATGATCAGAATGTAGAGTATAAGAGTATATTTGGAACTATTCCATTAAATTTGAAACATTTCGCTAAAATCGAATATTACATGCATTCCATGAACAATTTTTCGTATAATTTTAAATATACATTTTGTTCTCTCGTTAAAATGTTGAGTATCTGTTTTTACACATAAGCTTCGATAACTGAACGACTAAGAGGTGTAATTAGGAGGGGAATAGGTTCTAGCCCAGGGAGGTAAATTTCAAGCAAAGGTTGAACCGTAAAAGTTTAATAGAAGTTATACAGAAAATAAGGTAAAAAAAAAAATTTAATTTAGCATATTAATATTTTCTTAAATCTGAATGCACATTTCAATAACTATTGCTATTCATTTATAAAAACTTAACTCTAATTAATCTGCAAATTTTAATTTACACAAGGTATACATTTGTCTTGAGAAAAAAAAAGAGGGGGGTGGGCATGCACTTTAAAGTCTAAAGCACTAAAAATTTACATCCGCTATTGGGTGTAAGTTATTATCTCTGAAAAAATTGTGGAAATATATCGTATTTTAATTTCTGATTTGGAGGGGGGGGGGGATTTACTACAGAAGTAGAGGAATACATACATGCAGCTCAAACCGCTGTTAAAGCAATAAAATTTAAATAACTTCGTTAAATGCAGCAAAAAACACAAAATAATAGTGTCGACCGGTTTTGAAAGCAAGAAAAATCCTTCTTCGTCAGGACACATAAGAAGAGCTATCTTCACTCGTGAGAGCTCGATCGGCGACTCATGTAAGAACAGAAAACGTAACTGTAGTTGGAGAAGACGGTTGCCAACGGCAAAAGAAGTGAAAAAGGGTGAGAGGAAGTGAAAAGAGAAAAAGTTAATCCAAGGAGGAAAGAACAAGAGGTAGGACACAATGAATGAACTGTAAAATACCAAAGACGAAAGTGAACGTCCAACAAAGAATTCAAAGGACTTGTAAAGTGAGTAAAACTACGGGCATAGGAGCCCTGTTTCATTAAAAAAGGCAAATAACCGGTTTCGGAAGCGACATGAGTTCGTTACCGTTCATTCATTGTGTCTTACCTCTTATTCCTTCCTCCTTAGTTTTCACCTCTTTTCTTGGGTCACCCAAGCAGGAAAAGGGGTTGAGAAAAGAGGTGAAAACCAAGGAGGAAGGAACAAGAGGTAAGATACAATGAATGAACGGTAATGAACTCATGTCGCTTCAGAAACCGGTTAGTTGTCACATTTGCTGTTTTTACATTAGCCATCAATCTAGCTATCACGAGTAAATGTTGCGCTTCTTATGTGTCCTGCCGAAGAAGGCTGTGTTTTGTCTTCGACACTGTCAATTTTGAGTTCTATGCTATTTTTAACGGAGTTATTTTAGTTTTATTAGAGGAATACAACCCACTATGTAATCGGTGAGATAAACCATCCTATTCACATAATTCGTTTTGTTTTCGTTTAAAGGTGCATTTCGGCATTGTAGAAAAGTCATGGGCGAAAAGTCATTTTGGATATAAGTAAAATATTTTTATATATATTCTACCTATCTTGTGATGAATTTGCAATGTAAAAAGGAGCTTACTTTCTATGTAAATATTTCTAATTTTGTTCTTACGTGAAGTTCGGTACGGTCCCTTATGATTCCGTCCGAACATTATACTATATACACACTTATTCATAAAAGGTGCATTAAAAAACTTCATAAACAATAAATATGTTTGATTTCTTCGCAAATTAAGCTAAAACCATCAAAAATTGAATTGAATTTTATTCGTATTTATGGAACCAAAGATGTTATGCAATCATATAGTTTTTAAACTAAAACTTTCACACAGAGGAGATTCTTAATATTTTAATAATTTAACATTTTAATAATTCTAAACTCAAAATCTTAATCATACATTTTTGCTTCAATAAAATTTCAAATGTTCTAAATATTCTTATAAATACATTAATAAATAAATTAAAAATGCAGTCCCTTTTTATTTAATTTTTCGTATATATGATTTAATGATTTCTAAGATGTCTTGATTCTTTTCAAGAAACAAGTTTTTGTGTTTTTTCTAGTCTCAATTTTAGATTAATAGAAGCTATAATAGAAAGTTTACTTTGTTTGTATGTTGAAAAAGCTTAAGCGTGCTAAACTAAAGAACTCAAGAAGGAAAATATTTGTTCCTTTGTATTATTTTATCTTTGCACACAGTAAAAACCAGATTATATATATATATATATATACACACATACAGGCTGATTCAAAAGTTCGGAGCAAAAGTAAAACGCTATAAAAAAATATCTATGGATCGGGGAGACATGCGGTTTGCAGATTAATATTCACCGTGGTGGGGGATTTTGTATGGCATGAAAAAAAATAGTTCAAAGTCTCGACACTAGGGGAGCGCTGCTGCGAAGAAAGCAATGTGAGGTAATAATTGTGAAATGAGATATTTTATTTCAGCTTCATTTACAGCTGCAAGTGCTCAATATGTCCACCACTATATTCCAGTACTGAGTGCAGTCGCGGTATTACGGCTGATACAGCATGAAACAGCGTATTAACGGGAATTTCTGCTACCTCCTGCCGTAAGGCGTCTTTCAGTGCTGATAAGAACTGGGGCTTTCCTCTATAGACCCGTGATTTTAGGTATTCCCACAACGAGAAATCGCAGACTGTGAGATCTGGGGAGCTCGCAGGCCAGTCATGTGTACTATCACCTCCATGCATAAGTCACCTCCATGGCTTTATCTGCCGCAGCGCCCCGAGTGTCGAGAGTTTGAACCAATTTTTTTCATGCCACACAAAATCCCTCACCACGGTGAATATTAATCTGCAAACCGCATGTCTCTCCGACCCATAGATATTTTTATAGCATTTTACTTTTGCTCCGAACTTTTGAATCACCCTGTATATATATATATATATATATATATATATATATATATATATATATATATATATATATATATATATATATATATATATGCTTGGATTTAATTTTACTGTCGCTATGTGTAACATTTGAGCAATTTTACCATGATATGCTTGCTCTATGCCTCCATTTTAAAAAACATGTTGCCAAACTTCCATTTGCTTTAACCATTAAAATAGATAGTACTTATTCGTTAAGCAAATGAATTTTTTTTTAAATTTCAAAATACCTTTTGTGTTAATATAAGACATTAAGATATAAATCTCATATATAGTAATTTATAAAAGAAAACTGTTACAGTGTCATTATACAGAAAATTTTTATACCTTATATATTTATTTCACTCTTAACCTAAAATGCGTATATATTTAGATTTTTATTTATAAATGCAGCAATATTAACTTCCTTCGATCTTAAAAACATTGTGGTAGAAATTCATTATGCTACGAATATACCATATTTTTGCTATTATGTTGTAATTTATCACACATAAGGTTATTCTTTTGCCTGATAGACAATTATATTTCGAAGTAAGAAGAACATTTTGAAACCTGTACTTATATGCTTGAAGAAAACTAACCATGATGCTAATCTTACTAATTTTAGTTTCAATTAGCTGGTTGCTAAACTTGTAAAAACTGTCTTGTTTTGTATCATATGTCAAAATAAATATGATTCGTTGTTCTTTTGTATCTCATTTTTTTTTCAATGTGGACATACATTAATCTCTTGACCCATGAAGGTAAACAGAATAATAAGTTTGACATTGGGATGCTATAAGAGTGTAGCAATGATGAAATATTTGTTGAAAATACGAATAAAATATATAATGGGCGGTAAAAGAATGAATTTAACGAAAAAAGAATCATTAAAAAAGCAGATTCTTTAATAATGTTAAATCATTTCTTACTTCATTTTTTGTTAGAAAACGAACCGCATCCACTTTAGAATGTTAGCATGAATTGTTCTCGAGATATAACCCTTTTCTAGATAAATTTATCGTAAAAGTTACATACAAATAAAATTATAAGTATCCTTAAATAGGTTGATCTTGACTATAAATTTAGTAAAATATCGCCAACTTTGTGATTTTTTAAATGCTACCCAGTTGACTAAAATGTCACAAATTATTAAATTAACGCTTAATTAACGATAATTCAATATGCCTAATTGTCAATATTTCAAATGTCAGCAATAATTATAATTGTCAATACTTCTAATAAGCAATATTTTAAATGTCAGCAATATTTCTAATTTTCAATATTTCTAATAGTCAATGGTCAATATTTCAAATGTCAGCAATATTTCTAATAGTCAATATTTTAAATGTCAACAATATTCCTAATTATCAAGTTATATTTGTGTGAAATAGAAGTTAATTTGATTTCAGAATAGTTTTATACATTGTCATAAAAAAAAGTCTAATGTTAATATACATAATGTAAAAAGCAATGTGCCATGGATATTGCACACAAACACAACTCTCAAAGCAAACACATCATGTGTTTGCTTTTAAAGGAGTGAAATCATTATATTATGTAGGGAAAGTGATATGTTCTGCACATCAGATTTTTTAATTATTGTGAAACGATTTTTAACAATTGGAAAATTTATACCCTTTTTATAAAGTCGTTTATTTCTTTTTTAGTTTTAAGTGTTGACAACGAAAAAATATCAGATTGTGTGTTTAATAATTTTGAGAGGTACAGTGATGTAGGTTTTATTGAAAATCCCTTTGTATCATCACCCCTAATTCAAAATTTTAAGATTTTGTTTGTTGACCTCGAAGTGAAACGAACCAATGTAACCAAAACCGAGATTCTGACTCCAGTGGAAATGCTCTATCATTTTCAAAAGTGATTTTGAGTTTTTTAATTATTCCGTTGCATCTTCATCGAATTTGCATTCAATTCCAATTTTCTAAACAGTAGATTTTCTCTACAAGAGAGACAGAAGCCGAGATTCTAACTTACGTGTAAGTAATCGATAGTTTTGAAAGATAGTTTTGAAAATTGGTTTTGAATGTTTTAATTATCTCTTTGCACTATCACCCTTAATTCAAATTTTCAAAATTTTTAGGTTTTCCATTTAGTCTTGAAGCTGAGATGGATCAAATAACACCAAAACCAAGATTCTAGCTATGGTAGAACTAATTATTTTATTAGTTATATTATGTTTTAGCACAATTTTCACATAAGTCTGTTCGTTATCGATCGAAAATATGATCACAGCATTTGTAAATATTATTAACAAAAAAACACTCCAGACGATGAAATAGTTATTACAAAGTGATTGATTCATTCATATGCATTTAATATTGAACGATAACAAGAAATCTATAGTCTCAATATAGTCTCAATGACATTTCAATAATTTTGTGACTAAAATAAATAATTTGCACATTTTCGGAAAATATTTTGTAATTTCAAATTAAAAAAATATATATATTTCAGAGTATGATTTACTTTTAAACTATCTAAATGATTGCTTTTAAACTTTAAATTAGTTTTAAATTTATCTAAATGGAGATCCATCATTAAGGTCTAAACTGCTTAATGCACCGGATTAGCATGTAAAGAACGCGTAAATTAGTTTCTTCCCATCAAAGTTTCCAAAGATGAAAAACTCTTGGTTTATTTCCCAAAATTTTCAGATTTATTCCAGCTTCTTACAATTCCAAGGGGTTATTTTCAATTCTAGCAACGTCGAAATTTAGTAAATCTCCATGTAATCTCCAATAAACAGAATATCAGAGCGTGGGAATTGCCACAGTAATGATTCCAGAAAAACACAGACAGATAGAGATATAAATTATGGTCTGTAAAGTAATGTCAGGCTTCTTGTACCCTCATAGGCATAAAATAGTCGATATCTGCAAACGACAGCTGGAAAACTTGCTATGTGCCAAAAATTTTGAACCTCTTATAAGAACCGGCATATTTAGTCTCATCATACAACTGACTTCAAATTTTTTAATTTTTTTTTTAATTTATCTTAGGTTGCAACAACCGAGTGTATAGTTGCAGAACCCGCCGGAAAAGGACCTTCCCAAAGTTAGTATTATAGTATAGGACAGATAACAGCGTCTATGACATGGAGAGAAGAATCTCTCTTCTCCCCCACCATCTATGGCCCTATTTTAGGCTTATGTGCGATCGTCAGTAAGGAAAAGATAATATCTAAAATGACAACAAGACAACTTTCTGTATGTCACAGTTTTAAATGCTAACCAACAAGTTTTTATACGGAAACCTCTATGGGAACCAAATATTTAGTCCCAACACGTTGCTGGGATCGGATTTCAAAATTGTAACTACAATTACAAAATTGCAACGACCGAGTTCTTAGGCACAAAACCCGCCATGTTCTGTTATTATGAAATTAGCCGTTGCTGCCTCGTCGAGCCTGAGCTAAATGTTCAAGAAATTTGTTCAGGCTCCATCTCTACGGGATTATAGGTTATGGGGACTGAATTTACATTGCAGATATCAACTATATTCCATGCTAACGAGATCATAATAAACTCAAAATCGAACCATGGATGCTGTTTTCTGCCATGAGAATCTAATCCTATTATTGGGGACGCCCCATACAGGCGAGTTCTGTGATTATAAACAAGGACATCTTTAGGTAAACAAATTTGTCAAATGCTAGGAGCTCATCTTCTGTGATCAATGCTCCCTTTACTTTTCAGATAGTCAAGTAACTAATTCCAATAGAGGTTGATTTATTAAATCTAGAACTAAAACAAAACAATTCTCTATCTTTCACCAAATTTATAAATGGGCTCTAAAGAACTTAAATCCCAATTAGGGAGATGTTGATGGCACACCTTCGGAGTTCAATGTATCATTTTTAAAACTAAGACAAAATAATTTTCTGTCTTTCATAAATGAGATGTGTAACGACCTCATATCTCAAAGCAGAGCCATTTTTATTATACTCGTACATGTAGTTGGTAAATGCTGGAAGCCGCACAAAACAAAATTCTTTGTGACACATTTTCCATGCTGAATATATTCTTATACATTCTTTATTTTCTGTAAAAATTTTACAGTGGACTGGGATCCTGGCAAGGGTCAGGCGGCTTTGAAGAAATCTTCATTGCATTAAAGTCATACATATTATTCAATGCTATTCTAATAATCGCTAATTCATTATCAGTTTTGACTTTTCGTTTGAATTTCGATTTTCTAGTCGCCATCTTTCAGGCAGTTTGGCACGTCATCCAATCAACATCCAATCAAAGAGCAAGATTCTGGACTGCAGCTAGATATGAGAAGCTCCTACTCAATGTTTTACCGCCATGTAGTTTAATATTGTGTTGTTTTATACTTCTGTAACCGTGTCTTGATGTAGATGTCTTGTTTATTGAATACAAATTTGTAAACATCGCAACTTTCTTAGATAAAACTTGACTAATCTCTTAGTTTACGCCTATAAAAACTATTGTTATTCGTTGCCTTATTATCAAAATATTGCAATAATACTTAAACATTTCACAATTTTAGACTGCTTTGACAAGTTGGAACTTTAAAATAAAATGCTTTAAAAGGTTTTTTTTTTTATCTTGGAATACTTTTGTCGTCATTGAATTATATTTCTTGAATTTAATTTATCACAATGGGATCCCGCACCAAAGTATTAAATTTGCTAAGCAATATATCGAAAGGGTCGTAAGTTTTTCCTATATTTGAATTCTGCCTATCAATTGTTTTCTGCAACTGTAATTTTATAACAACTTTTCAAAATATAATATTGGCTATTTCTATATATGTGTAACTTCAATTTATCCTGATAAATTAAAAAGATATGTTTATTTTTTATACTGTGAAACTCATTAACTGGTTCTTAGACATATTAGTAATGGACACCCCCTATGTGTCCTTCGTGAAACAGTTATTATAGGAATGAATGCAGGTGTTTAACAAAAACTAGATTATATTTTATTTTGAGCTTCTTTTTGTTGATATAGTCTAATTAAATTTATTTTGTTAGTGTGATTATAGTAAAATTAGGTCTGCTTTTGCATTAAATATTTCTAAACTTAAAAACCTTTTAAAATTCAAGTTTTTTTTAAGTTATATGTTTCAGATAAACCTATTTTTATATAATGAAATTGAGGAAATATATTTATTAGGCAAGTAACAGGTATAGCCATCCTGCTGAGAAGTAGATGAGTTCCTATCCCTACTATCCTTAAAATCTCCTTTATGTGTATTTTAAGTGCCTTTAAAAGTACTTAATTCTTTAATTTTAAGGTGACCAAATCTATTTTATTGTATTTTTCTTACAGTCTATCATGAGAGTTGCAGGGCATTACTTCAATGTAGTTCTGTATGTTTTTCTCCTATTTAACAATTTTAGATTTATATTTGTTGCTAAATTATAGTGTATTAAAGTAAAAGTGCTGAAAAACATTATTTAAAACTTTCAAACATCCTTAAATTTTATCAGGAACAATAAATGGGAACCCTTTAAATCTTTAAATATAAAACTAATAGGCTTTTGCTAAAAATATAAAGCTAGTTTTTTTTGTTTTTTTTTACGACAGGTGTCCACTACAAAAATTTTGGTAACCACTACTAAATTTATTGCCTCACTTCTGATATTCATGTTTTTATTTTTAGGATAATGCAATAAAAAAAGGTTTAAGAAATTAATAGCTAATAAATCAATGAATACAACTTTTTTTTAAACTCATTTTTTTTATTCATTACACTTAGGAAATGTTTGACTTTCCGCTACTAATCTGACACCAATATTTTAGTTTCTGTAATCTGATATAGACTTACAGAACCATACATTTGATTTAAATATTTAATTATTTTGATTTTGGCAGAATTGATGAATACTATGTTCACTTTTGGCAGTGGTTCTCAAACTGAAATATTAAATGTATTGGGAATTTTTGCAAATATCCACCGCAGACCAGTAAAGGGATTATTTTTTTTAGCATTTCAGACGTGTTAAATAAGTTAAAGTATAAAATATGTAATTTTATTTAAATTTCAACATAGATAATTAGATAAATATAAATATAATCAGATCCAATTACAGGATAAAGCATAATAATGATAATTTTGATTTAACAAGATGATTAATGGTAAAAAAAAATTGTTTGGTACAAAGATCAATTCCTATGTATTAAAATGAAAAATTTCAATGTTCCACAAAGCTTGCATACTGTGTACATGTACAGTAATATTTTTTTTTAATATAAGTTTTGAAAGTAATGCAGTTAATAAAATAATTATATATATATATATATATTTTCCTCAAATGTGTTCAAAACTAACCTAATTTTATAGCTATTTTTAAATATATCTGGATAGAGAGTACTCTGACTAATAATAATTACACTTTTTCTTTAAACTAGGCAGATAATTGAAATTGAAATGGGCCTATATTGATAAGTTTACTCAGCAAAAAACATTAGAAAACTCTACTAGGCAAGAAATGTGAGAAAACCCTACTTGGCAGGAAACATGAAAAAATCCTAAGCCCAAGTTAACTTGATATTGTAATTTGGAAACAAAATGTACTATTCCGAGGTAACTTGGGATAGTATGTTAGAGGGTCAATACATTAAATTTTTTCTTCTAGTGTCTGTCACTCTCATTATGCTATTCTCAAACTATTGAGAATATACAAAGCTCTCATTTAAGTTTGGATAATATTCAAAATTCCTACTTTAATCAAAACATTTTTATGTTTCCTTTATATTGTGGTGCAATTTTCATCAACTGGTAAAAGTACTCTAAAGAACAGTGATGGTCTATGAACTGGTCATTGAAAAGTATTGTACTAATGTCGTGTAAGTTTTTAAAGTTATGTATATAAATTCCTTAAAGGAAATTTAAAATTTATTATTATTTTCAATTTTCTAGATGCCAGTGTCCTGCTCACTCTAGTGCTATATACATGAGAGGTAATTTCATTATGAAACTTTTTTTTATATTAAAATAAAATTAATTTTTAGTCTTGAAATACTCTTAACTAGATACTAGTAAAATGTTTTTGGTACTTTTCCTTTAGCCGGACAGAAGCGATAAATCGTCAAATATGGTTTAAGTATGTTATTTATCAAAGGAACATACATTTTGTAACAACATTCTGTATTTATATTGTTTGAAAATAAATTACATTTCTGTATATTTTATGTCAATTTTTTTTTTATCAGAAATATTTTGTGATTTGGCATTCCAGTTAACATGAAATTTTCTATTTCGAGCCCTGGGGAAAATGCCTTTGTGGATGTAAGCCTATGTGCAATGAAATAATTCAAAAATGAAAGTTAAACTAAAGTCTGTGCGGCGGACGTAAGCCTGTGCTTCATATGCCATGGAACACTTGTTTCACAAACAGCGGTTGCTACATGCTACATCTGACAGCCAGCAAGACCAGATTTTGTAATGTTTTTTTTAGAAGGCAAGCACCAGTGACATAAGCCTGCTTAGCAGGCGTAGGTCCATGTTTGAATTGCCATGTATCAACTGTTACACAATTAATGTTTGGGTCCTTCCGAGAGGTTGGTGGTAGGGGAAGGAGGGTATGGTCCCTGTGGATGCCTCCCCCACTGGGTTCCGGTCTAAATTGGGTGGCACTTCCCGGCCGTCCAAACGGTTACCTTACACCTTTCTGGTAGGTCGGGCGGTCTGGGTCTCAACAACAACAATTAATGTTTGGGGGCACAGTAGCCCAGTGGTTAGCATGCGGGAATTGCACTCGGTAGGCCCGAGTTTGATTCCCTCCGCTTCCAAAACTGCCACTGTGTTCATGCGGAGCATCATCACATTAAACATGTAGGTCTGTAAGTCTTTCCAAGAGGTTGGTGGTAGGGGAAGGAGGGTACGGTCCTTGTGGATGCCTCCCTCACTGGGTTCCGCCTAAATTGGGTGGCTCTTCCTGGCTGTCCAAGCGGTTACCTTACACCTTTCTGGTAGGTTGCACGGTCTGGGTCTCAACAACAACAATTAATGTTTGGTGATTTATCTCTTGTGTCCAGCTAAAGGAAAAGCACTGTGTTTGTAAAATAAAGAATGTGACTTCATGCACAATCCATAATAAACTGAATTACAATATAAATTAGAGTACAAATAAAGATAAAAGAGCATACATGCATTTTGCATACCAATGGATTTTATTCTTCAGTGTAACAAGCCTGAACCAAAATGTTCAATTCTCCACCCACCCTCCAAAATATTATGTAAATTAATTTATTATTGAAGTGTTGTTTGCCCATTAATTGAATTTATATTGATGAGTTTAGACTTTGGAATATTATTTAACATTATGTATCTGAAAATAAATTAATTTTTAAACCAATATAGTTTTTATATACTTCTATGTAGTTTCCTTTTCTTTCAAATCTCATACATTTGTTCAAACTTATGGTCATAGTTTAAATTTTGATTTAGTAATTTAGTAGCTACTGGATGTGTACCAAACTCAATATTTTTTCTAAATAATCATTCATCAAGTCATATATGCACTTATGATTTTTGACTGAATAGATATTATCATGTTGTCTCCATTTAAATAAAATGTAAATTGTGATATAAAGTATACGTAATTTAGGATATGTAAATGACTGTATAAATTCTGAGCTTTAAACAAAACTTTCACACACATAAGATTCTGTCCGTCCAAATGGCTGCTCATGTCTTAGGACGAGTCGGGCAGTCTGGGTTTTCGACACATGCATAAGAAATTAATTTGGATAATTATATTGATACAATATGAATACACTACTGAATACTCACTTTTATTACATCCATTAAAGGACTAAATTTGATTGACTTAGAACTAGGATGCACATAATAATTGGCCTATGACATAATTAATAGAACTTTCATATTTTACACATAAATTATACTTTTTTTTGCCATAGCTAGGACTCCCTCTAGTAAACACTGTGTATCAACAGTTAAATCTAGTTCTTTCTATTCCAAAAACACTGCATTTTTATCCTGTTAATGCTTCTTTCAAAATTCAAATAATTTGACATACTTTAAAATGTAAAATGGAAACTGTGTTAATATTTTAAATTGCTAAGAAACCAATTTATGCAAAAATCACTCAAAATTACACTTCAACATAATATAACTAAAAACTAATTTGAATTTTTAAAAAGACAGGGTATCTCGAGATCTGAAATTAACTATCACTGTGCTCAGTGGCGCACCCACGGGGGGGGGGCCGAGGGGGCCCTGGCCCCCCCCTTGGGCTGACAAAGCAAAACGCGAAGGGCGCTGTCAGCACAAGGGAGAACTAGGTCTGCCTTCGAGAAAGTATAAAAAAAAACATTTACAACCATTATTGTAATAAATAATTTTAATCATTGTGAAGAAAACAATTCCAGCATATCCCAACACTTACACTGAATGTAATTATACATATAAAGCTCTTTATCGTACTGTACAAATTATAAATTAATTCGCACTAAAGGCGCCAATTCTGGAAACCCGTTCTTCTTAAGACGTTTCTACCTGTGATTGAATTTAACTAATGGACTCGTCCAAAATCACGTGACCCAAATGCCTTCTCGCTATAGTCGTACTATACCAGTGCTGTGTAGAGTGACGTCACAGGCGCCTCCGTGGCCCTATATAAAGAGTGAACGGCGGGGAAGCGGCTGTTCGCTCGAAAACTCGAGGATTTCGTTTACCCAGTGAGAAAATTGTGGAAGTGAATAAATAGATCGTGCCAACGCTTCGCGAATTAAGTGTTGCTGTGAGTTGAAATAAAGTGCGACGTTACGACACAAGGTGATAACAGTGAATTGGTAGTTTCGGAACGAGGGCCTGCGTGGTGAATAGCTGAATTTAATAATGGTCCTGAACTTTCAACTGATCTTACAGTGAAATGCATCTTTAACGATCAGTGTGTGTGTTTATGTGCGTATTTCGGCTATATAGCAAATTTTGTTCTTGAATAACTGAGGAGCAAGGTAAAAAAAAAGACAATGAGTGAAAAACGAAAAGGGCTAGGCCAACAGACACTGGGAAATTATTTTAAAAAAAAAAGTAAGATTGAAAATAGTGACGTTCCCAACGACGTTTCCCTGAGCTCTTGTTACATTGATGAGGCTGCAGTCGAAGCAAGCAACAGCCGTGACCCCGGGCTGTCTTCAAACGCTTGTGAGGAGGTAAAGGTAGGACAAAACACAATACCAAACACAGTTGAAATAGAAATTCTGGCTGCAGATATTTCTAATTATGTCAAGAAATCTAACCTCACAGATGAAGATAGGATAACAGCGCTAAAAAATCTTTGGGAACCATATGCAAATTACAGTTTTCCTGCTACTGTCACTAGTGCTGTATCAAGTCAAGGAAAACCTCACCACACTCGGAAGTTCTGCTCATCTTGGCTGAGTAAGCATAACTGGCTAGCTTACTCAAAGGCAGAGGACAGTGCCTATTGCAAATTTTGTGTTCTCTTTGCACCCCATGAAGTCGGTTTAAGATCCACACAAGCTACAGGTCAACTTGTTTCAAAAGGATTTAATAATTGGAAGAAGGCCTTGGAGAAGTTCAGTCAACATGAAAAATTTTTCTATCATAAGGATTCAGTTCTCAAAGCCGATGAGTTCTTAAGGGTCACGGAAGGAAAAACGGTTCCTGTGGATCAAGTAATGGACAGAGGAAAGCAAAAACAAGTTTTGCAGAATAGGGCTATTCTTAAACCTATTATCAAAACAGTGATTTTTTGTGGAAGGCAAGGGCTGGCCATGAGAGGGCATAGAGACTGTGGGGATTTGGACGTATTGTCAGAACCATGCCAAGGCGAAGGAAATTTTAGAGCCCTTTTGCGACTCCGAGTTGATGCAGGAGAAGAAATACTGAAAACTCATCTACAAGGTTGTGCAAAAAATGCAACTTACATAAGTTGGAATATACAAAATGAGATTATTTCAGCATGCAATGATTCCATTGTGAAGCACATAGCAACTGAGGTGAATGAGGCCAAATGTTTTGCGGTTTTATGTGACGAAACCACAGATATTGCAACGGTAGAGCAAATGACACTTTGCGTTCGTTATTTGAAACGGTTTGAAACAAATGATAAGTATAAAATTGAATTTAAGATAGTGGAGAACTTCCTTAAGTTTGTGCCCCTGACTGAAACTACAGGTCGAGCAATTGCAGATGCTATTCTTAAAGGCCTTGCAGACTGCAACATTGATACGTCTTTCCTCCGTGGACAAGGGTTCGATGGAGCTTCTGCAATGAGTGGAGAGTACAATGGCGCCCAAGCAATTATATATGAGCAACACCCCAAAGCCCCCTACGTTCATTGTGCATCACACTGTTTGAACTTAGCCATAACTTATTCATCTAGAGTTCCGGATATCCGAAACAGCTTTGGAATAATAGGGAAAATCTCTAGTTTTTTCAACACACCAAAACGAAACCTTGTTCTCACCAGCAAAATTAATGCAGCTAATCAGGAAGAGACAGAAATCAGTGCCAAAAAACTGAAGAAATTATGCCCTACTCGTTGGGTGGAGAGACATGATGCCGTCACAGTTATGGTTTCATTGTTTGATCAAGTAATCGACGCTCTGGAGGAGATTACTACCTGGAATGACAAGGAGACATCAACAGAGGCTCATACCTTGTTATGTTCAATGTTAACATCACAGTTTGTCATAGCACTTGTTTCAGCTGACAGATTACTCAGCTACAGTGTTCGTCTGAGTGAAAAGCTGCAGGAAGTTAACCTTGATCTGGCAACTGCTGTGAGTGACGTAGAAGACGTTTTGAAAGCTATATCTATAATTCGAGAGAACGCAGAGAACGAGTTTCACCATCTGTTTGAACAAGCTGTTAAGAAGCTGGAACAGCATGGAGAAAACATTACTCTACCACGCCGTGCCACCAGACAAATTTATAGATCAAATTTCAACGTACAGACTCCTGAAGAATACTACAGACTTTCTATTTTCATTCCATGGATTGATAATTTCATCACTCACCTCCATGAAAAATTTCTCAAACATAAGGAATTTCTACAAAGTTTTGCATCTGTCATTCCGAATGGAAGGCAGCCGACACTGGAAGAAAACGAGAGATTTGTTGCCTTATCAAGGAAATTTGCAGATGATTTAGGACCCAGATCAGATAATACTCTAAAAGCTGAACTACATCTGTGGTACATGAAGGTCTTTGCATTGAACAAGAAAACTAAAAGCCCAATCGAACTGCTTAACTTTTGTGACCAAAGGACTTTTCCAACTGTGTTTGAACTTTTAAAAGTGTATGCCACCCTCCCAGTATCAACAAGCAGTGCTGAGAGGTCATTCTCCACAATGAAGAGGTTGAAAACTTACTTGAGAAACAGTATGAGTGAAACCAGACTGAATGGACTGGCGTCAATGAACATTCACCGTGAAGTGGAAATTGATCCAGACCAGATAATTAATGCTCTGGCTACAAAGAAAAACAGGAGGCTGGACTTCGTTTTATGAATATGTATAGATCATAATTGAATAATATAACAATATGTAATCATGAGAGAGTGGTTGAAAACAAGTATACAGTATAAGCAGACCAGAACAAATAATTTTATCTTCATCTATTTCTTAATTTGTGTTGTTTTGTATAAATATCTACTACTACTTCTTCTAATCATTCAATTCTCTTGCACTGCACTAAAGAATTGTTAGTAATTTGATAAAAATAAATGTACAAAAAAAGACAACCGCCTTGTTAATTGATATGGCCTCTGATCATTTTTTCTCGGAAAATTTATCGAGGAGTCATCCTCCTTCATAAAAATTTTGTGCACCAATTGCCCCCCCCCTTAGGAATATTCTGGGTGCGCCACTGACTGTGCTGCATTTTATAGCTGTTGGTAACTTTGATTTTCCACTACACCGCCAGCAGATGGACATCTTTTTGTATTATTATAGATATAAACTGTACTCTTATATTTCTACTAGGTACTCATGGAATTTCTCAAGAGCCTAATAGTAATAAAGAATATGCTTTTGAAGTGAGTAACATAGAAACAGAAATTTTTATTTACTTTATTATATAATTTTACAGTTCATATTATGTATGTAATGTAGTTTTTCAATTCATGTAAGTTGAATGTCTATTGAAATCAAGAATATGAATTGAAAGCTATAGAGAAAATTCAACTTAGCTATTTAGTCTGTTAGCTGTATAATTAATTGGTTTTACTAACTACTTAGATTTATATTTTTAGGAGTTCTAAACCAAGGATCCCCAAACTCTTTGACATGTGGACATTATTGAAAATTTAAAATATTCTGCAGACCAAAATAATTTAAAAAAAAGTAAAACATAAAATTTACTTTTAAAGTACAAAAATTAAAAAAATTGAGTGTTAAAATAAATATAAATATTTTTATTAGAAAAAAGGAAAATAATTAATCATATTTAAGATGACAAATCTTATTTTCAAACAATACAAATGTGAGACATGAAACTGCTGTTACTTTTCTAAAATTTCATTTTGATGTGACTCAAATTTGTGCTACTGACCATTAAAATATTTTGCAAGTGTTCATTAATGAGTGTTTATTGATACACTTTTAATATTTTATTATAGACAGTTTTTTCATATATATCGTATGTTGTCTGAGGGTTGGGATAGAAAAGGGAAGGTAATAGTAGGTAATGTAACTCAAATTTGTGCTACTGACCATTAAAATCTTTTGCAAGTGTTCATTAATAAGTGCTTATCGATATACTTTTAATGTTTTATTACAGACAGTTTTTTCATATACATATGTTGTCTGAGGGTTGGTGATAGAAAAGGAAGGTAATAGTAGCAGTAGTTATACTTCAGTATTGAAATTAAACAATAAAACTGCATATTACATAGGAAACACAAGTATAAACAGCATTGTACATGTGACATATGCTGCTTTTAAATATCGATGAAACTGGTAGATAATTTCTATATTTTTATTTTTTTTATTAGATATTGATACTTGGGGCAGATTGGAGCAGTTCACAGGCCACATTTGTCCCATGGGTCATAGTTTAAGGAAGCCCTGCTGTAGACAGATTGCTGAACTGCTCTTGCTACAGTAAAATTATTCCAAATTAAACTCTGTAAAAGCTATTAGTGTCCATTATACATATTTTTTATTCTTACTATCTTATACTATTATAAAGAAAAATTATTGTGTTTCACCGCAAAACCCCAGTTTAGCTGACACATATTAGATTTAACAGGGGTATATTAAATAAACATGTAAAGCTGTAGGATTAGCAAATTATACTTAACTCAAACTTTAGAATAAAATATAACAAGTAGAGTGAAACCTGGTAAAGTGATCACCTTGGTATACTGGTCATCTGGTTAAAGTGATCATACCAATTTCATATAATAACTACCGTTCATATTCATAAAGAGGGTTCAGTCAAAAAAGTGATCACTTTAACCAGGTTTCACTGTATATTCATTGCCTTTTTAAATTTATTTTTAACTATTCATAAAACAATAACAAGCATTTTCACTTTGCATTTGTCTTACTGTTTACGAACACATATTATGTTTATATTTGCTTTGCATCTGGCTTAGTGTTTACAAACAAATATTGTGTATATATTTTATAATGATTTTGTGCTAATATAATTGCATCATGAAAATCTTAATATTTGGAAGACATTCCCATTCAAATAACAGTGTCCATGGACTACTTTTGCTCTTATTATGTGCTCCCTAGCATGAAATGGCCAATGGCAGCAAGAACCTTGCTTTAAGGGTGAGCGTCAGTAAATTTTCTGCCCTATTCACGCTTTGTTAACTTTCGCGGCACACATATTTCGCCGAAATTCTGCTCAAACAGTTGCGAAATATTTTCTTATAGATAAAATACTATGCTTAGATTATATTAAAACTAAATTTAATACCCAATAAAACATAGAATATATGTTTTATTTTAATTTAAAATATTTTTGGTGCTGCCATCTGTTGTCGTAATTTAATTCATACCGACTATTTTTATTCTTTAATGAACATTTTTAAATGTCTATTCCTTCTCATACGCTATTAAATACAACAACAGATCATATATAATGCCATAATCACTGAAACGTAATTGAACTTGGACTTGAAGACAAAGGAACTTGAAGACAAAACTGCAGTCCTCAGTGATGTACATTCAGATCCCTTATCAAATTTATAGAATGATAAATTACCTTTCCGTGATTGTGGCATTATTATATATGATCTGTTGTTATATTTAACACTGTATTAGAAGGAATAGATATTTAAAAATGTTCATTAAAAAATAAAAATAATCGGTATGAATTAAATTACGACAACAGATGGCAGCACCAAAAATATTTTCGATTAAAATAAAAAATATATTCTATGTTTTTGGGGCATTAAATTTAGTTTTAATATAATCTAAGCATAGCATTTTATCTTTCAAAAAATATTTCGCAACTGTTTGAGCAGAATTTCGGCGAAATATGTGTGCCGCGAAAGTTAACAAAGCGCGGATTAGGGCAGAAAATTTACTGACGCTCACCCTTAAGACACAATTTTTGCAAACTTCTATGTAAACTGACAATTGTTGTCCTTCCACATAGCCAGCATAAAATTCATATACAATTTATCTCAGGCTACATGAAACTGCAAAGGCCATGTTCATAATCACAAAACCTGCCTATATGGGACTTTCCCAAAAATTTGAAAGATACTCCCATTGTAGATTGCAACAGCATCCATGGACCAGTGTGAAACCAGTCCGTGGATGCTGCTAATATGAATGTATGATAATATAGATTGGGGCCTAACTCTCCAGATATTTTTGATGTGTATGAACTTATAAATTGTATGTTTGTAGATGGCCTGTTCCAGTGTTAGATATGGTCCTGGAGTTACTCGTGAAATAGGTATGGTAAGTAAAATATTATAAAAAGTACACATATTCATTTGTAAAATTATTTTCACTTTATAAGTTGGTACTAGAATAGTTGTTTGTAACATATATTGAAATTAACTAATATCTATATGTCTGTTATATTGTATTTTGAATTATATCAAAATTGGATTTAGTATTTTAAATGATGGAATTGAAACACATTTTTATGACATTAATGTTAAAGCCATTTAAAAACAATGTAACAAATGCAAGAGCCATTAAAAGCAATGTAACAAATGCAAAAGCCATTTAAAAACAATGTAACAAATGCAAAAGCGATTTAAAAACAATGTAACACAGTACATGTTGAAATAATGTTTAGGGTTAAAAAGGAAATTTAATTCATAAGACTAAACCCTTAAATAGATACAGAGTACCTTAGAAAAAAAAATCTCAGCACATTATATCTCTAAAAATGTGAAAAAGTAACCGTTACTTGAAATACTTAGTTATTTCTATTTAAATGTATTTAACTGGTATGTTTTCCTCATACTCAGGTTCAAATTGCAAAATAAAATAACATGCAAATATAAAGTACATGAAACCTGTGTAAAGTAATATATCAATTGCAGAAAAAAAAAAAAAAAAAATGAGACCTAAAGCAATTTTGAATATATCAAAACATATTGCACCCACACTAAAAGAGACTATTTACAGATCTTATCTGCTAGAAAATATTTATTGTGCTATACTTTATAAAGTTGTAGTGCCATAGATGCCACAGTGAAGAAAAGACACAAGAAAAGAAATCCAAAATTGAGCAAGGAACACCACAGCTGAACTGCTAACACATCTCATATGCTAGTCATTACATAAAACTTAATTGAATATCTAATCAGCAAATATTATAATAAATAAGAATTGATACCTAAAGTTTCCTTAAAAACTTTTAGAACTGCCATTTGATCCAGATAACTTGGATTTTGCTGCAGTGACGGCCAAACAGACTTATCATTTGGGTTACAGCATTGTATCCACAAGTCAGGATAAAAATGAACTTTAAACTTTATTTCATAAATTATAGTAACAGAAATTAATGGTACATAATTTTGTACAGCTAGACCCCCCTTGTGAGCCATACACACTAAAAGCCAATTAAACTAAATGCCGGCTACAATAAAAATAAAACATAACTCTTTTAAGTTTTGGAACAAAATAGAAATAGTCTGGAACAATTAGAAAGATTCATTGCAAGCAAATATATACCTCGATAAATGGCATTTCATCTGACATCTGTTTACTAACTACAAGTCAATTACAGTTCAGACCAAATACGAGAGAGTCTACTGTTTGTTCATAATCAGGGATCAAAATTTTGTTGTCCACTGCTCACCAATGATTATTATTATAAATTTTCAATATGTTAATTAATTATAACTCAAAATATGAACCAAATATGGTAAAATATACTTTTATATAGTATTAATTTGCTGAAAATTTGATCATGTTGATACATTGTAAGCAAACAATCAATTTTTCAACTATTTTATTAAATCTGTATTTTAATTCATGGCCTTCAAAAGATGAATTTTTATTTAAAATAAATTACTCAAAAACTTTATGAAAAAATTTGTTCAGATATGAGCTTTCTTTCCAGAAAATGAATAAATGCAGAAAATGAATAAAATGTATCTTACAATTTCTAATCATCAAGTTCAAAAATTAATTTGCATATAGTGAGTTACGAATGTGTCTTACAATTACTAGTTTTTAAGTTGAAAAATTAATTTGCGTATAGTGAGTTCTGAATGTACCTTACAATTAATAGTCATCGAGTTGAAAAATTAATTTGCATATAGTGAGTTCCGAATGTATCTTACAATTAATAGTCATTAAGTTGAAAAGTTAATTTGCATACAGTGTAATGCAAATGTATCTTACAATTAATAGTCATCATGTTGAAAAATTATTTTGCATATCATAAATCCCAGATGTATCTTACAATTACTAGTCATCAAGTTAAAAATTTAATTTGCATATAGTAAGTGACCAAATGTATTCTTTGAGCCTTGTTCATGATCATCCTTCTTCTTGATGTTTTGAATGTAATACAAGACACAAATCTGTATTAGAATATTGAAGTATAGTATAAGAAGTATATATTATAGTATAAGAAATATTGTAGTATAATTAAAATGAAAAAGCTCAGCCTAGTATTAACATCGTAAATTTACTTCATCTTTGCAATTACCATTTATGCTATCTATCTGCATCAAAAAGTATAAATTTTCAAACATTGAAAACTAGCATTCAAATTCTTCCTTAGTTTCTATCGTTTTGCTATCTCTTTGTGCAATATTATCAATGTAGTTAACTTTTCCCCGTTCATTGATTTTTTAAACAATAAGAAATCATGAAAGCTGCAGATCGTTAAAAAGAATTTTATTTATTTATTTAGTTATTACCAATTTAAGAGTGAAATTTAAATTTTGATAATTAAGGATGGCATTTGATGATTGTGTTAACTAAAAATAATCACCTGCTTAGACACCAAAGTCACCTGCTTAGACAGTGACTTATCTGTATACAATGAACTGGCAGTACCTTTTTTCATAAAACTATATTTATATTACCTTTTTATTGAATAATGGTGAAAGCTTTATATACATTTTTTTTTTTGCTATCCAGTAATATTTATATCCCAACTGAGGTTAAATTATGCATAATTTGTAATTTTAGTGGGCTAATATAATTGCCAATTTAAAGCATTTATATATATGTATATACCAGTGATGTGCAGTGTGCAGTGGTATGAAGTAAAGGAAGCAGTGCTTCAGTAATTAAAAATAGTGAAACATCCATAATTTTAATAATTTTACATAAATTTTCACCGAAAATTGCAATCCTTTAATTCAAGAAACGATTCGTTCATTGAAAATTTTGCTTCAGTATCTAACACCTTCTTCCATAAAATTGTTTTTAGCTATGAATTTCCCAAGGGAAGCGATCAGATTCACGCTTGGGTCAATATCATTTGCAATATGCTAAGAATTGGAACTTATGCTAATTGCAACCTTCCAAGTGAAGCAAGCTTCACTTGGCATTAAATAATTCATGGTTTACTCTGTTTATCTGAGATAGAAATTTTTTTAAAGGATTTTTTCTGCGTTTGTCAGTGATTGATTTATTCTGTACAATACTTATTATTCAATTGTTTTGCAACTAATTTGTGTTTTAATTTTAATTTTATGTAATGGTTAAATTTTATAGATTTAGATATGTAGATTTGAAGATATTTTTTTAATTATATTTTGTAGTTTCTGCTTAACTTACTATTTTAAGTATATTGTAGCTATTTTTTTTTTTCAAGATATCTAGTTGCATTATTGATGATTTGGTTAAAAAAACATTTTTCACATGATTATTTCTAGAGAAAAGGAAAATTGTGAAGCTTGGTAGACCAGTGCTTGAACTTTCAAACTTGATGCAAAACAGGTGCTTTTTCAGCAGGTTGTGCAATAATGGCAAGTTGGATGGTTCAATGTCTCTAAGGGTAGCAAAATGCATTGCTAAAAAAGGAGGGGGAGAAATATTCTGTACTAGTGTATGACCATGTAAGCCATTTTTTGCACAATAAATGTTTTCTTTTCCTCTAGAAATTTTATCATGTCCTATTTACTACCTAATCAGTCTAGTCCATGTTTTTTGTGTGAATCACACTTCTTCCTGGTTCTAAAATTTCAATTTCATTGATAGTATTTGAAATCTATCATGCACAACTCACTATTTTAGTATTTTTAAAAAAATGTTGTTCTAAATCTAAACACTCAAATCTAAAAACAAAAGTTGTAGGCCATAGGAAATAATATGAATACCAAATCAATGTTATATTTTATTAACCTTAATTGTTATATTTTATTAGGAGTGCATGTTTTAATGTGCTTAACTATTGACAGTTGTTAATTACAATAAAATATATCAGATTTTCCTTTATCAAGCAATATTTTATTTAGTAAATTCACAAGCCATGTAATTTTTTTCATGAAAAATATCTGCTCCATGCAGCACCCTAATTTAAAATAGAGAATAAATAAAGGCCGGCTTTCATTTAAAAATTCTCCACAAAGGCACTCATTGTTTAAAACATTATTATCAAATAACTCCCAAACGAAATATTTATAACCATAGACACACTTCAATGAAACTGCTTCACTTATTTCATCGCTCACCGCACGCCATTGGTATATATACATCATGTTTGTTAAGCTCACCAATCTCTGCTTATTAAATGTATTCATCAAAATTTGAAAATCAATAAGTCTAATTTACTTTTGCCAAATTTGCTTTTACCAAAAGTAAATATTTATTTATTTATTTATTTTTTTTTTTAATGAAGATTGAGGTATATCTCTATGAAGTATATTGCATGATCTTAAATGCAATATTACTCTGATCACATGCTCAAAATCAAATGTCACATAATATGCACTCTAATTATGATCTCTATGATTTTAACACTGTTAAATATGTGTTAGCCTTAGTGATTTTTTAAATTAAATTGCGCAGAACTAATTCTTTTCATATGGAACATTTGGTATTCATATTATTTTCATATATAATAGTATTATTGAAATGGCAAATTAGATCCAACTGGAATGATCTTAATTCATAACTTTCAATGAACTTTGATAAAAATATACCTTTTACATAACCAGTGTCACACAAGGGTACAAAATTTTTTTTACTTCATGTAAAACAGGCTGTTCTTCGTGAGAAGGCTTAAATAAAATTTTAATTAAATGGATTTTCCTTATTTATGCCTTATTATAATAATAGCTCTCAAGCTGTAATTATAATTTGTTCTACAGATTTATACAACCAATATGCATATTGATTTTTATAACAAATCAAAATATTAAATCATTACTTATTGATAAGGCAGTTAGTTTTCAATTTATAAACATTTTCAATTTCTAGAGGTCATTTGTTATACATTTGATACGTGGGTCACCACACGTCAGGTATTGACGCTACATAGACCGATCTCGTAAAGTGGAGTAAATAAAATAAATACATAATACCAGTAATTAAAATGAAAAGGCTTAATTTAAAACAATAACAAAGAATTTATTTCATTAAGATAAAACCTTATTTAATATTTGATAAAGTCAACAATTCCACAATGAATGTTAAATAATTCCAGCACTCGTAATAACTCATTTAATTTTACAATCATGCAACAATATCATTGTAATTAACACACCGTGTCAGTCCTACTCTACTTATAGGATAAAATGTCTCCTATGCAATATTTCAACTCATATACTGAAAAATCTCCTTTATCAATATCTGCTTTGCGTGTGACATACATTTCACACGTGCATAATTAAATTCAATAACACCCTTCATCACTCCTAACATCATCCTGAATTAATAGAGAGCGAGGGAGAGAGCATACTGAACAATTGACCTTCGTGCAAAATACATGTAAAGAAATTGCCTACCTCGGAACATCGCCGTCGACTGGAACTTGTCATCGGCAGGGAGCGGACTTCTCCGATAAGCTGCGTGTCTTATCGTCGCTCTCGTGCGACCACCTTTTTGCACTCCCAAAATTCAACTCTCCTCCCGATTTTCAAAATTTTAAAAGTTTGTCTCTCTTCATCTCTCCCCTCTCTCTTAGGCCCCCAGACTCTCATTGGTTCCGTAAATATATAACTCCGCCTTCCGGCTATCTAACTGGCCGAAGCCCCCCTTGAAATATCAGATATTTGAGTATTGTCTTTTTCGTGCAGAAAGTTCACACGGACATTTTCCCATGTCCATCTGGAAATTAATTGACCTCTCAGGTCAAGAGGTTCAACCCCTTCCGTCTGATATAGTACCAAGTGCTGACGTGAATACGAGAAGCACCCTTTTTCATTCTCGAACTACGTCCGGTCCAGCTGTGTCTAAGGGAACGTTATATAAATTGTCTCGCTGTATGAGGGACCATCTTCTTAGGTCCACTTCCACTTTCAAAATAGCAATGTTATATTGGGAATTGAAAATTACAATATAACAACATTTTGTTCATTACATACTTAAGCATGCATTCCTGCCTGAGATTCTAAATTGCATATTATATGTTGAAAATGAGTAATATACATTAGATAAATAAAATGCAATGTAAAATACTGCACATATAAGTCATATTAAACATACAATTATTTCAAAAACACATGATGAGTTTTCTTTTCCAGTGTGAGCAGATCAAGAATTAAGTAGCCACGAAATATACTGATTATGTACAGAAAGCTGCCTCAATAAATAGAATTACACAGTAGTAGTGCTACTTGAATTGAATACATATTTAACATTTTATTCATATATTTAGAAGAGTTCATATTTCATACATACCTAACAGAATCAGATATCGGGGAAAGTCAGGCTAACACTAGACGGGTGTAAATAGAATGGGAGATTGTGTGATATAATGAAGAAACAGACTTTTTTTCTAGAAGACTACATAATTAGGTGTGTTTTTAATCTCATTGTACTTCTTGATAGGTATTAAATGCCTCTTTTCTCTTGCTGCATTTCACTCCTAAATGCAAGTAATGGGCTGCATATGCAAAATAGCCATGTGATTTAATGGAGGGGGGGGGATTGCTTTATAGCAATGTGGAAGTTATTTTAACTCATGAAAATTTACGTCCATCATGTGAATAATAGGCAAGTATTATTTGGTAATTTTTCATGTGTGATTTTTTACAGAGAAATAAGCGAATACCTATTTAGATATTCAACGGGAAAATATGCTCTAAATTAAAAATAAAATTCATAATTTTCCAATTTGACCCTTATTTGTTTTTAAAATTCTTTAGTGCCATTTTAAGACTATTTTCCATTTGCTGATATTTTAATAACTGTTTTCTTAGCTGTAATTTGTATATAACTGTCATTTAGCCATATAGACTTATTTTGTCACTTTGTGTTTCTTGGTCATTTTAGCACTGATGAAAAGGTTCCAATATATCCTCTAAACAACTGTATGCAGCATTTATTTCAATTTGGGCTCAATGGTGCATGCATATTTTTTTTTTATCTGCTATTGAACATGCTTTTACTATAATTTTCAATAAAAATACATTGAAAATTTTACCATTTTAGCAATTTTTTTAGGTGAGTGTGCACTTGCACAATACATGAAATGCTCCTTCGTACACTGAACTGTTGTAGCATAGCTAGGATTTTCTTTAAAAACTATATTTCCATCATAATTCTTATGCATATCATAAAAGTATTTTTAAATTCTTCATAATCATTGGGTCATACATAAATGTACTTTGAGCAAGTAGTAGCAGGTCCATGTATTTATAAAATATATTGAAAGGTGGGGGGGGGGGGGGGGGGTTGCATATTAGCCACAAAGACAGCAATTCTTTGCAACAAGGGCATTATTTATCTCAACAAGTGCATTATTTAATGAACTCAATGTAGACATCGATATATGACATCCACAATTATGAAAGATTTTTTAGCAGACTTCGATTTTATACATATTTCCAAAAGGGAACACCTTTAAAGGCTATCTAGCTTTATTAGACACCTTTATACTAAAACTATCAGAAATATCTCATAAAAGAGAATAATTAAACAAAACATTATTAGAAATATTTTTTATTTTAAGGTAGAGTAGAAAAGCATTAAAATAAAAGCACACAAATCTATAAAATGTAATAAATTTTTTTTTAAAAATATTGTTAAATTGCAATTTAAATTTTATTGTGACTCTCTGGCCACATAAAATATTATATAAAAGATCAATTGCAGGTTGTTTAAAACTTTGTCCTGGGGCGTGATTGCCAACCCCTGCCCTATATGATCTGTGTTCTTTAAAGAGTTTCTGATAAATTATCATGATACATTTTTAAAAAGTTTATTGTGTTGCTATTTATTTAAATTTCTTTTTTATGTTCGCTACACATTTGGCATTTCATTTTACAAGCAACTCTATGTATTAGTAATTTTAAGAAATTGTTCTTGTTATAGTGAATTTTTAGAGCAAATGCTCATGAATCATGAATTAATTGTCTGTAGTTATATGTTTTTCACTCAAATTTTCAAACATTTTTCGCATGTTTACTGACTTACAAGCTGGATAGGTGAAAAATGAATAATAAACCATCTTTTTACAGGATTTACTGAATTTAAATGCCAAAAGAACCTTAATTGTTACTGACTCAAATATAAGGTCTTTGCCACCCATGATAGCTACTTTAGCTTCCATCCATAAGCATAAAATTGAGTATGATGTGTTTGATAAAGTCCGCATTGAGCCCAATAATAGCAGGTAATTAATTTTCTTCACATATTATTTGTTTGCTTTAAAAGTGTATTTACTACTTCTTATTTTCTAATGTTAAAAATATTGATTGAAACTATTTATGTTTTGAGAATAAATGTATAAATTTATTATTTCTTCTTTAAGTTTGATTTCTTCGAAAATGCTATTTTCAGAAGAATGGTCAATAAAGTTGATTTTTTATCATTTGCAATAGTTATATGCCAAGGTACTATTTTATAATTTTTGTTTTAATGTGACTAAACTGTAACTTTAATCAAAATTCAGTACTAAAAATTACTACAAAAAATATCAAATATTGATTATTATTTATTTTCATAAGTCTTTCCAACTAAAAGTTTAGTAAACCTTTCATTTGTTATATTGGTGGTTTTCAACCAGTCCACATTGGTGCTCTGGGTCTTTGAACTTAATATCTCTATCAACATTTTCCTTCCATCGTGTTCTAGTTCTTTCTCATTGTCATTTACCAGTTGGTGAAGTTATAAATGTTTTTTTTTTTTGTTATTATATTCTCACCCATCCACAGCCCATGCCCCACCTATTTTAAACTGTTCATTTTGGTTGTCTTCAATAGTCCTGGTTATTTGTATAATTGATATAGTTCGTAATTGTATTAAGGTCTATATTATCCAAATACTGCCTTGAAACATGCCTTGGAATTTGTTTCTAAAAACACCAGGTGCAGTGTAATCAATTTTTTGTAAAATACATGTTTCTGAGGCATACTCCTTACTGATGTTATTAGTAATTTTTAAAGCTCTTGGTTTTAGTTCAAATTAAATGATATATTATGATATCAAAGTACACCTGTTTTCTGATAAAACCCATCTCTGAATCTATATTTGTCTTATTTCTGCAATTTATCTCAAATATACAAAACTGCACAATTTCATCATCCTATATTCCCAATCTTCACGTATGAAATTTTTAACACTTTACAAAAAAGTTGAAAAGTGTTTATGACTTTGTTCATTCTGTCTGTCCGTTAGCACGATAACTGCCGTAAAAATGACTTAATCAAAATGAAATTTTAGTATGTTGTTCAGACGGTCTGTAGGACCTATGGGAATATAAATGAATAATATCACCCAATTAGTTTTGGATTGAACCCGGGTTGAAAAAATGAAATACATTGAACCCTATGGGACCTAATTTTTCAAACATTTTTTAAGGAGATTTAAAATTCACAAATTGCTTCGAAAATTTTAGGTAATATTCAAATTATTCCATAAAATATATAAAAAAAAATTTCAGCAAAATATATTCAGTAGTTTTTTAAATAAAAATTAAAATAATAATTACACCTCTTATATGAAGCGATCACATGACCATGATATGAAAAGATCACGTGACCCACTTCAAAATAAAATATGGCATCCATCTTGTCTCAAAATCGTGATATTTAAAGTTCTTTTTAATTCATATTGAGTGTTGTATTCGTCCTAAAACCGCTTTATTTTTGCTTAAATTCTGTACATCTACATACTGAAACAATGCGATGACAATATATTTGAGTTTAAATGATCATCCAAATTTGATTATTTCTACAACGAAGCCTATTTTTCACTTATGTAAAATGTAAACAGCAAAATAACTTTAAATGAGTTGTATAAGAATTGCTGTATGTTTTTAACGCAAAAGTATTTAGCTCATGGAGTCTGCATAGCTGATATGAATGAAATATTAATTGATTTTAAAGAGAAGGACGATTTTTTTTGATGAAGTTTTAAGCATAGAGTTTAATTACTTGTAGCTCCATGGTCTTAATTTTTAAATAAAATAAATTATTATAGTATTGTGATGAATGAAATGAATGGGAAAATGTTATGAATGAAATGCTACTTTTATAGAGAGGTGTGTTACTTGAATGAATGTCAGTTGTTTTTGATGAAATTTTCAAATATAATAAATTATTGTAGAATTATGATGATTTTAAAAATATTACCGTGGAATGTATCACATTTTAGAGATGTTTAAACCAGGCAATTTATATTTCAATGCCGTCATTTGAATGAAGTTCATTTTTTTCGATGAAGGTTTAAGTTTTCAAATATAATAAATTAATGTAGTATTGTGATAAGTTTTAAAATATTACTTAGGAATGTATTGCATTTTTGAGATGTTTAAATAAAATTGCATTGAAGTTGGAAAGTGTTTCATAATCAATGCTTTAAGCATGATTGATCTTTCTTGTTATTTCTCATGAAATTAAAAAAAATTATATATTCTTAAATTTCAAATGTTGTTTCTTATTCTAAAGATTGCAAACAAAATTGATGTATGGAATGTTAGCATTTGTCCTCCATTTTTACTTTCCTTATATACATAATGTATAAGGAAAGTATTGTAACGGGGTCGAAAATTCGAATTCGAGTTTTCGACGGGAGAGCACGTTTCAAGCATCCCTGATCACGAATCAAACATTTTTGAAGTGATGTCTGTGTGTGTGTGTCAGTGAGTCTGTGGAAACGATAACTGACGAACGAATGGACCGATTCGAACCAAATTTGGTACAAAAATCAAAATCCATAAACACTTGAAGCCTATTGTTTTCATACGCAATCGAATGTTCAGAACCCCCTAAATTTTCGAATGAAATTTTGAAAAAATCGTCAAAAAATCAAAACCACTAATAAAGTTACGCAAATAGACATTTCTTATGTAATTTTTCATTAGAAAACGATTGACATAAATTTTAGAACGCTAAAATGAACCGTTCTCGAGATATTGCACATTTTAAAAAAAAATTATCAAAAAGTCATATAAAATTTAAAAAAAAATATTTCCTATTGAGAAACATGTTCTCTTTTCATATGTAATACCATGCGATAAATTGGGTGACATCATTTTCGTGGATCTAGTTCCTTCCATTCATGAAAAAATATACTTTGAGTAATACTTTTATATTTGAACGCCAATAGTCATTTATCTGCTATAAGAATAACTTATTTCTCCGTCCATAACGCTTGGCGAGATTTTGGCGACAAATTGGGCGAAATGTCGCCAATTTGGCGAGTTTTTTAAATATTGCCAAATTAGCGAAAATCTCGCCAAATGGATAAAAATGACGCTAAATCAATAAAAATGACGACAAATTGTCGAAAATTCAATATCTTGGAAAGAATATTAGTATCTACTGTAAGAAAAACCTATTTTTACTTTCCTTATATACATAATGTGTAAGGAAAGTATTGTGACGGGGTCGAAAATTCGAATTCGAGTTTTTGATGGGGGAGCACGTTTCAAGCATCCCTGATCACAAATCAAACATTTTTGGAGTGATGTCTGTGTGTGTGTGTGTCAGTGAGTCTGTGGAGACGATAACTGACGAACGAATGGACCGATTCAAACGAAATTTGGTACAAAAATCACAATCCGTAAACACTGGAAGCTTATTGTTTTTATACGCAATCGAATGTTCAGAATCCCCCTAAATTTTCTAATGAAATTTTGAAAAAATCGTCAAAAAATTAAAACCTCTCATAAAGTTACGTAAATAGACATTTCTTATGTAATTTTTCATTAGAAAACGATTGGCATAAATTTTAGAATGCTAACATGAACTGTTCTCGAGATATTGCACATTTTTCAAAAAAATTATGAAAAAGTTATATAAAATAAAAAAAAAATATATTTGCCATTGAGAAATGTGTTCACTTTTCATATGTAATACCATGCGATAAATTGGGGGACATCATTCTCGTGGATCTAGCTTGTTCCATTCATGAAAAAAGATACTTTGTGTAATACTTTTGTATTTGAACGCCAATAGTCATTTATCTTCTGTAAGAATAACTTATTTCTCCGTTCAAAACGCTTGGTGAGATTTTGGCGACGAATTTGACGGAATGTCGCCAACTAGGCGACATTTTTAATTGTAGCCAAATTAACAAAAATCTCGCCAAATGGATAAAAATGACGCTAAATCAATGAAAATGACGTCTAATTGAAGAAAATTCAATATCATGGAAAGAATATAAGTATCTACTATAAGAATAACGTTTTTTTTTAGTTGTAAAAGTAGTAAATTCATTGCATCATATAAGGAAAGTCATGTGTTGCCCACATCAGAGTTTTATTATTGTGTTTACCAGATTGTTTAAGAAAGTTTCATTGGATATAATTTTTTTTAAACAGTGCATTGATGCAAAGGGAGAGGGTAAAATATTTAACATAAGGAGAATCTTGGCTATTATTTAAAGCTTTTCAAAACTGAATTAAAAATAAGTATATTATCAACAGTGTCTAGTATTAAATAAAACAGACACTTCTTATCTGACAAAATAATTTTTTAATAATGTGTGTTTAAAAGGGTGTGTGTGTGGGGGGGGGGGGAGAGAAATATCTGTGTGATATATTTTTTAACTTATAAATTACTAACAGCGATTACCCGGCATTGCTTGGGATTTACGATACAAAACTCTAATAAAAATTACACCAGAACATATAGGGTCGTGAATCTTATACATTGTTTTTTTACTCTGAAAAAAGTAAATTCATTGTATTATGTAAGAAAATTTCCATTTAAATTCATATTTCAAATCTGCGATTTTCAAAAGTGACTAATACGTTCAATAAACTCCCACAAAACTCGGCGATTTCATTGACTTTCACATTTTAAACCAATGATTTCCAACTTTTTTCATTGGCAATGATGGAGTTAGAGAGTAGAACTCCTAGGAAAAAGTTTCGTTTTCCATTAATATCTCGACAACCCCATAGACTTAGAAACTCGAAACTTGGACTAAATTTATGGGGGGCTATTTCAAAGCTACCCACAAAATTTCATTAAATTCAGTGCAGCTGTTCCTGTAATGATGAGACAAACGAAAGTTTCGTTTTTCATTAATATTGCACCAACCTCTGGTGTTAGAAACTCGAAACATGGACTAAATTTTAAGTAGGGCTATTTGAAGACTACCCACCAAATTTCATCAAATTCAGTTCAGCCATTCTCCCGTGATGTTGGATCATACATACATACATACTTTTCTTCTTTAAATATATAGATTATAATATTAATCTAATATTTTACAACTGTTGGAAAGTTATGTATGAACTGCAAATTACCGCAGAGTTCCCTCACTTTTAGACTTGTTTGGCCACTACATAAACTTGTTTCCCATATTCCTTCAATTTTATAAAGTATCTCAGTACATAAGTAAAAATTATTTCACGATTTATTTTCATGCATTTAGCTTTGAAGAAGCTATTTCATTTGCAAAGAAGAAGGATTATGATGCCTTTGTTGCAGTTGGAGGTGGTTCTGTTATAGACACATGTAAAGTTGCCAATTTGTACTCCTGTGATCCTGCAGCAGAGTTCCTTGATTATGTGAATGCACCCATTGGTAAAGGCAAACCTGTGAAATGTAACCTAAAACCACTGATTGCAGGTATCATGTTATTTATACTTGTATTGGCTTTGTAATCATAAGACTGAATGTAGTCATGTGCTTATGTATGTTGCATATAAGGTGTTATCAAAAATTTACTGAAGTGACTTTAAGTCTGTAAAAACAACACATATCTGATATTACACACTGTTTTCAAAGTCCTCGCCTTCTGCGTTGATACATAAATCACAAAGGTTACTTCATTACTATTTACTAGGATGAATGAAACCCCATTGTTATGTTCTATAAGAAATTTATGATTTTTAAGAAAGTAAAAATTTTAAATGTAGGTTAGAATTTGGTAAAGTTTGAAAAACAAAATGTTTAACTTTAATTTTGTATAAGATAGCAATGGTCTAGGAGATGTGCAATCAGTTGCTAAGGTTTTGGATCACGTATTCAATCAAACAGAAATTGTAAATCAGCATAAAAAGTATCTTACAAAATATAGCATAACCAATAGGATAATACAAAAGAATCATTGCACACTGAAAACAGTACCAGTCAATATAAAAATAATTTTAATTAGTTTTTCCAAAGTGAGGCAACTTTCCTACTTACCCCCCCCCACACACACACACACACACACACACACCACTCCCGTCTCCTTCTTTGTAGAAGCATATAAAGGAAGATCTCATATTTTGGTTGATTCCAAATGAAAATCAGGGACATATTAATTCTACAGAAAAATTGCAACTTAAATCTATTGATGCATAAAATGTTAGCCATTGAATGTAATTATTTTGCAAAATGTTAATTTAAGTACTTTTTATGTGATTGTTTAATAGTTCAGTAAGTGTTATTTTTTTATATTATTATTATTATTTTCAGTAATCGTTAGCTTGTGACCTTTACATGTATTTAAATTTTGAAATTTTTGTTTTGATATATGTAAAAGTCTTTGGAATACATCTTTTATAAACAGAGTAGGGTAAAATTAATGCTCCTGTTTTAAAATTGCCTTTAACTTTTGAGAAACCATCATAGGAACAATCTTTGAAGTTTACTCGATATTTTTCTCCTTTTTTGTTATATTTTATTTTGTATTATCAAATAAATTTTCATTAAGCATGTAAATAATAATTGTTTTCATCGTGAAATGTTTTTAAGTTTACATTTAATCACCCTTATGGATATTTTTTCTACACCTAGTTCCTACTACAGCTGGAACTGGTAGTGAAACAACTGGTGTTGCCATTTTTGATTATCTTCCCTTGAAAACAAAAACAGGTACAATTCTCATTTCAAGCAATATATATAACCTTAATACTTTGTATTTAATATAGATTATATATCACATTTATCAATTTAAATTCCAGGTATTGCTCATCGAGCATTACGCCCAACCCTTGGTATCATTGATCCTCTACATACTTTACACATGCCTAATAGAGTCGCTGCGTACTCTGGATTTGATGTTCTGTGGTGAGAAATGTATTTTTGTTTATTTTTAAATTGCAGGTATTGTTTGTTAAGCATTACATTTAAAAATAGCATGAAGTATAATACTAAATATGGTCAATATAGTAAAATACTAATCATTTGAAAATACTGTAAAGGAATTCCAATGTGCATTTTTTTAAGCTATTCAAATCTTATGAAGATTTTACTATTTAGATTTTGACATCAGCTGAAAGGATAAATTGGCAGTATTTTTCCAAATCTTATTAACAATTATATGACTGAATTTTTGATTGCAAATAAATGTGATTGATAGTTCAATCCTTTGAAGAATGCTCAATTTCTCCAAAATATGGTCGAATTCTGGGCTGCATGCATTCAATTTTTTTTAGAGGGTTGACCAAACCAGAATTTAAGGCAACAAATAAGACAAGACAAGATCATCAAATAATCTAGGGCTTCTATACATCACCAATCTGTTATGGGTCTTTGATTTCTTTTCTAAAATAGTTATGTTTATACTACTAATTTAGTGGATTTTCCAATGAAATAAGTCTCTGATGTATAATTGGAGAGGATTTTCTTAAATGTAACAAAAACTTAGTGTTGCCAGCATTTTAATTTTGACCAAAATAATTTCAGGTATTTTACATTTCTTGAGATCAACTACATTTTCTAACATTCCATTAAGCATATTGCTGTTTGATATGCCTTATTCAATTGCTATTCTCTTCTAGTATATTTCACAGGTGCATATTCAATTGGTATACAACAATGTTACATGTCTGTATACAAAAATGTATTGCATAAGTATGGCCAAGGAAATTACTGTATGCAAAATATGATGGAGATGCTGATTTATGGTGACTATGGACAGAGCCACCTATTCAAATTGTGACTACCCCAACAAACATTTATCGCAAACCTCCTCCATATTTAATGTTCCTCTTTTCGGGAATTTTCCTTATCTTCTACGCCATAAAGAAAAATAATTATTAGTGATCCGTGCCCAGGGTTACCAATTTAGTCATTTTATGGTTAGATTTAGCTATTTTTTGGAATGTTTAGCATCCAAAAATGGCTAAATATAGCCCTAAAATGGCTAATTTTGCTAGTACTTATAGTAGTTATGTATGAAATATAGCCATTTTTTGCTATGATTATTTCTACTCAAAAAGTTCCTCCAAGTATTTGCAACACTGTTCAGGCTCCCTCTAGAGCCCGGGACGCCCTCACTCAAGTAATGTCTGTCTCCCCTATAGGTGGCCCTGCTTCTAAGAGTGTCTTTAAATAACACCTGTCTGTGTAAACATACATACATGTCCATCAACTTATATGCATAAGTTTATATATTAATTTGAAAATTTCTGGAACATTTAAACATTCTATTAAAATTAAGAGAAATATTATTGGTTTCATTATTTTCCTTAAAGTCATTCTATTCTCAATTTTCTTTAAGGCAGCACTTGAGTAATGTTAAAGACTCAAAGCCAATATTCATTGAATGAATAAGTGTTTGGCTTTTATCTCTTATTTATCAGATTTTTGCCATAAAATATAATTTTTCTGTGAGTAGACTATTTCTTATACTGGATATGTAAGTGAATCACTTTATTGAATCCAAAATACATTGCACCAACATGATTCAATTAAAAGGCAGTCCCTGTATGAGAATAGAAACTCACTCTTATGTACACATTTTTTATGGCCATAGAATTTTTATATTTCTTGTATATATGTAATATGATAAATCTGTCAAATTATATTCGGATATAATTAATAGCATTAAATATTCAATAGATTTTTATTATTTTAGCCATGCTTTGGAATCATACACTGCAATACCATTCAATGAAAGAACACCTAGACCAAGTAACCCTATAGAACGACCTGCTTATCAAGGTAGCAATCCTATCAGTGATATCTGGTCCTTGAAGGCTCTTAAAACTATTCAAAAATATTTCAAAAGGTAACTTTTTATTAGATGTTAATAATCTTTGCAGAAATAAATTTTGATTGCATTTATATAATCAAATTTTTAAATTTGGCATCATTCTCTTCTCCAATTCGAATTTTTTGTTAACAAAATATAAATTTTTATGCAGGCCCTTTAGAAAAAATTTTCAATTATAAAATCTATTTTCTAAAGCCTAATTAGTCAAACAAAAGTTCCATTGTCATATGATCAAAATTACTCGAATTTTTTGTTGTATGCTTATTGTGCTTTGGTTAAATATATAGTCAAACAAAATGCATCGTCAAGCAACATTTCTAGTGTCATAGGATAAAAATTACTAGAATTTTTTGTTGTACATTTAATGTAGTTTTGTTAAATGTACAAGGTGTTTCAGAAATATTGCTCAGCTAAATATATCTTGAATGATTGGTTACAAATCCATTGTTCCAATTCCTAGATCCATGCTTTAATTAAGGTAGACTCTCATTGTATGCAAATTTTGATCATGTAACACCTTTTAGTAAAAATGTACAAAAATGTAACTTTTTATATGGGCCCCTTGGAAAAAATATTTTCCATAACCTAATTAGTCAAACAAAAGTTCCATTGTCATACAATCAAAATTAAATCATTAATTAAAGTTTTCAACAGATTAGGGATGTTATAAAACTTTTACTAAAGATAAAAACTTTTACTAAAGACTCATGTAAGTTTTTGAATAGAAATTTTATATAATGAAATTCAAATTTTGTATGATGCCTGAAATCTATGTTTCCATTTTTTTTTCTTTTAATGGAATCAAAGTGAGTTAAGTCCTATGACTTTAATAATTTTTAAGGGCCAGTTTTGCATATTAGAGAACTAATATTTTGTTTCTTAAAAATTTTTTTAAATGAATAAAGAAGAATTTTCTAATTGAAACTTTCTTTGTAGAGGACCTGTCTAAAATATGTTACATTTTGTACATTTTACTAAAACACATCACATTCAAGAGATATTTAGTCATGCAATTTTTTTTAAACACTTTATATATGTGTTATGAATGACATTTTCTTTTATATGTAAGATATTTTTCTCAACCACAACAAATTGTAGTAAGCATATCCCTGAAAACCAAAATTTATTCATGCTTTGCAAAGATTTTGCACCTTAATATAAATAACATGTTACATAGAGTGTTTAGAATTTTAAAAAAATGTGTGTTTGAATATAAGCATTTAGAATTGACTCTTACACCTAAAAAAGGGATGAAAAAGTCATTAGTAAATAAACTTGAAATTCAATTCAAATTAAGCCATTTTTGTGAAGTTTGTATTTAAATAAATGATTGCACAAATTTCGAGCTATTTGTACATGCCGATACATTGTGAAAAGTGCTAGAATTTAGCAGATGTTTTAAATATGCATAATTAAAATATGAATTATTCAAAATTTAAGATATCGCATTATTTCCTATAGCAAAATAATTCCCAGGATAATGTTCATAGTATAATAGTCTATGAGAGAAAATATTTAGTTTTAACTATGCTGTGAATATAAAAGGTATAATAATAGTAAATAATAGAAAACCTACACATAACATGTCTACATTTAATAAGAAAATTATGAAAGTTTAATTGGCATAATATTAATTCAAGCTAGATTTGCTCATTTTTAACAAGCAAAATTTTATTGTTCCCTGGATTTAACAAGCATATGAGCAAAACTAATAGAAAATATTAAAAAAGATAAGAATCAGAGCACAGGACAAATATTTACCTTCTTTATGAATAAATGTAGCTATAGTATGTAAGTGATAAGTTGGAAGTCACATTAAATATCTTGGATAAATGTTTTCCTCCTATAATCGTTAAAGCATATAAGAGACTGCCTGTAGCAACAATATAGTTGAAAACAATTATATTAAAAGTTGGAAGTCACATTAAATATCTTGGATAAATGTTTTCCTCCTGTAATCGTTAAAGCATATGCCTGTAGTAAGACTGCCTGTAGTAACAGTATAGTTGAAAACAATTATATTAAAAGTTGAAAGTCACATTAAATATCTTGGATAAATGTTTTCCTCCTATAGTCGTTAAAGCATATGCCTGTAGTAAGACTGCCTGTAGTAACAGTATAGTTGAAAATAATTGTATTAAAAGTTGGAAGTCACATTAAATATCTTGGATAAATGTTTTCTTCCTATAATCATTAAAGAATATAAGAGACTGCCTGTAGTAACAGTATAGTTGAAAACAATTATATTAAAAGTTGAAAATCACATTAAATATCTTGGATAAATGTTTTCCTCCTATAGTCATTAAAGCATATAAGAGACTGCCTGTAGTAACTGTAGAGTACAATTATATTAAAAGTTGGAAATTACATTAAATATCTTGGATAAATGTTTTCCTCCTATAATCGTTAAAGCATATAAAAAGAGACAGCCTGTGGTAACTGTAGAGTTGAAAACAATTATATTAAAAGTTGGAAGTCACATTAAATATCTTGGATAAATGTTTTCCTCCTATAATCGTTAAAGCATATAAGAGACTGACTATAGAGTTGAAAACAATTATATTAAAAGTTGGAAGTCACATTAAATATCTTGGATAAATGTTTTCCTCCTATAGTCGTTAAAGCATAAAAGATACTGACTGTGGTAACTGTACCGTTGAAAACAATTATATTAAAAGTTGAAAGTCGCATTAAGTATCTTGGATAAATGTTTTCCTCCCATAATCGTTAAAGCATATAAGAGTCTGACTGTTGTAACAGTATAGTTGAAAGCAATTATATTAAAAGTTGGAAGTCACATTAAATATCTTGGATAAATGTTTTCCTCCTATAGTCGTTAAAGCATATAAGAGACTGACTGTGGTAACTGTAAAGTTAAAAACAATTATATTAAAAGTTGGAAGTCACATTAAATATCTTGGATAAATGTTTTCCTTCTATAGTCGTTAAAGCATATAAAAGACTGACTGTGGTAACTGTAGAGTTAAAAACAATTATATTAAAAGTTGGAAGTCACATTACATATCTTAGATAAATGTTTTCCTCCTATAATCATTAAAGCCAGTGATGTGATTACAAAAAACTGTTTTGGAGCAATTTTTGGAGCAGCAAATTTTCAAAATTGGAGCAGCTTGTATCAGGCAAATTTTCAAAATTGGAGCAGCTTGTATCAGGCAAATTTTCAAAATTGGAGCAGTTTGTAGCAGGCATTTTTTTAAAATTGTAGCCATTCGTAGTAAACAGTTTTTTTTTTATATTATAGCAAGTAATTTTTTGAGGCTTTTTTTAATTTTAGCAGTCTGTCGTATATACAACAGATATTGAAGACAATCAAGTTTTAAAAATCTAATTAATAAAATTTAAGTATAAAAAATAAAAATTTATAACTCTTAGAACTAGAATTATTAATGAACTAAAAATAATATACAAAATCTAAAAAATGCTTATATATTATCTGCAAAATATTTATTGAATTTAAATTTAAAAAAATAGCAAACTTATCTGAACATATCATTAATTAACAAATTCATATTTTCCTTCTTTTTACACCTTTCACTGTTTCAATTTCCTTTTGTACTACTTTTAGTTCGTTTAAATATAGTTCTATTTTTTTCTTACTGTCTTGCAGAACAGCCTGTCCACTTTCTATTTTTGAAAAATCCTTTAATGATATTCCATTTGAAATCAGCTCCTCGGCACTATCTAGCATTTTCTGCGAAGCTTCCAATTGATGCTTAATTCTTTCTTCTTTTTTAAAGATATCTTCATCTGTAACATCACATCTTTTATTGCTTTTTTCAGTCCTTTCTGATTCTATCCGCGCTCTATATATTTTCGATGACTCCTTCATGTATTTTAACAATTCGTGTGTCACAGGTAAATTTTGGCACACATTTTCATATCGCTTCATATATGATTTTGTGTGACGTAATCCATTAATACTATGCAAGCTTAACTGGTTCCGAAAACTCAGCATTCTTTTGTTTTCGCTGAATCCCCTTTCCACTTCTGCATTACCATGTGGCAAACAAAGCAAAGCTTTACCTGCTTTCTTTATCAAAGGGTACTTGGCCATTCCTAGATTATTTTTAATTTGAAATATGTATGTCCAGTAAGTATCAAGTCGTGCAAAATTAGATTCTAAATAATTACTATCCTCATCATTTGATTCAACAATAGATTCTGGAAGTTGCTGTTTCAGAAATATAATTGAATGTATACTCGCCAACTGTAGAGAAATCCACTCATCTGTTAATTTTACTATTGATGATGATTCTATAACATTTGGCATCTGTGATGCCAAAAATCTTATATAAGAAATTGAGGAAGCCTCTATTCGTGCTAATGGATGGAGACATTTTAGACATCTGAGAACTTTATTATCTAGTGGCATTGTTTTTATTAATTTCGATGCACATTTCTTATAAAACTGTCTCGCTAACATAAAAAATTCCTTCTTCTCTGTATCCGACAGTCCACTAAGAGCTCTTTCTGTGTCCAACCTTACTTCAGCTTTCTTAAGCCAATTTTTTTCTGTATCAACCATTTTTAAATCAGAGTTACTGAGACTAAGAAGAAAGTCTGGCACAGTAAACCGCCCCAAGACCTTTTTTATCAAAAGGCATATCTCGTCATACAATATGTGTAAGAGTGGTCCTTCTTGCTGAAAAAGCTTTAAAAAAGGTGTAAAAAGTTCTGCAGCATTTTTCAAAAACAACAATTTAGAATAGGTAAATTTGCATTTTAACATTTTGCAGATTCTTTGATGTCTATCATTTCCCCCTCTCATATTTCTTTTAGCAGAATTAAGAAAGTATTCTCTAATTGGCTCATACTGTTCAATTATCCTGTCTAATGCCAATTGCAAAGTTAACCATCTGTTTGACACATGGCGTAAAAATATATGATCTGGCAAGCACAAGCTTAATTGCTTTTCTCTAAACTCTTCACTTCTTGTGGCAGATTGCTTGAAGAAATAATAAATATCAATGCATAATATCTCAATATCTGCAAATGTATCCAATCCAAAAGCAAAAGCATTATGGACTTTGTGGAGTGAACAAATGCCCATGTTCAGAAGATATTTATGAAGTTGTTGAAATTTTGTATGCAATGATTTCATCACATTTAGGCCATCTGAAAAAATACTCAAAAATTTATCCTGTGGTAGACTTGACAGAGCATTACTGATATGATTAAGCAGTATCTCCGATGTTGCTGAACCTAAATGGTAAGTTTGAAAATGTTCACAAACAACAAGCTTTTTTGATTCCGAGTAATACCGTATTAAAATGTCCAATTGCTGAACTCTTTTTTCAGGCAATGGAGTTTCATCAATTTGTAGTGAAAAGAAAGCTTGTGTTTTAAAGATCTCATTTACAATTTGTTCCTTAAAATAAGGACCCAAGCCATCAGATATCAAATAGGATAACTTGTTCCGGCCACATGAAAAGTCACGAGCAATTCTTGAATCACTAAATATATCTACAAAAATATTTGACAATGCATGTCCTGAGCTATATGGCACAGAATACTATATTCAGAAGGCTCACTCCCATAGGATCCTATGGCAACATTTCTAACATGGGATGTCCCATAGACACTAGCGCTAGTCAGATGGACCAACTGAAGTGCGATGCGTCTGCCAGATTTGGCGCGTTATCGCTCGCTTGGCGATTTTTTTTTAAACGGGAGGGAACAAAATGTTGAGGACTGTACTTTTATAATTTTTGAAACTATAGAAAGGATCAGGATTTAAAAATACATTAATCTGCAACATAAATATATTCATTAGTTTAAGAATATTTAAATAAACATAGTTATATATTTAATTCAAATAATCATAAAATAGATTAAAAAATACACACATTGCATTGTCTCACTATAAAACATAATGCACAAAAAATTACAAGCTAACATACTCAAAAGACTGAAATATTATATAATACTTTCAGTCTAAAAAGTATACTAGCGTGTTGATCGTTCTTAATTTATTCTGGGATACTGATAATAGACTTTTTTTTTTTTAATATAAAAATATTCATATAGTAAATATCAAATTTACATAAATGCACTATCGAAGTTGTGGAACTCAATCATTAATTACCCGAGGGGGGGGGGGGGAATTTTTCACCATAAGGCACTTAATAAAAATTTTACATAAATATATACACATACTATATCACATTCAACTAAGAAAAAGCTATCCAAATATCAATTATTTCACATTTTATAAAAATACGGAAAATATTTAACTAATTATACCACTACCTCTTAAAATTTAGTCTAATCCGGCAGTAATAACAACACAGCACTAATTTCGTATGATGAACACATGTATACTTATATGAACACGTGTATACTTATGAACACGTGTATACTTATAATGAACACGTATGTAGGATGGTGATAACTAAAATTATTTCAATTTTAATAAACATAAATTACATACCCTGTATCGCAACCAGTTTTCTTTTATCAATCCATTTCTATAAAATGATCTAAACACTTAACAAATAATCCTTTTTCACGTTACTCAAACCACGCTAGTCTGTTGTTCTAAGTTTTCGCCGAGCGAAATAGGGTTATAACATTGAAAATCGGCTTGGACCCAAACCAGATCATCGCCAAGCGCTCGGATCAAACCAGACCATCGCCAAGAGCGCGCCAACCCAATGTTTGGTCTATCTCTAATGGCCGCCGCGAAAACGAAACTATCCAGAGTGACAGGTCTGTATAGTAGTCTGTGCTATATGGTATATCATGAACAGCAATTGCAATAGCAAATTTTGCTTCAGCAGATATTACTTTATCATTATGAGACATGATGCTTGGAGAAGGCAACGAAACACCTGAACTTTGAAAGCTATTGATGACCCTTTGATCTTTTTTCTTTTTCAGTTCACCGGAAAAGTTTCTAAATTTTGCACATTTTTCAATGTGTTTCTTTAAATTTGCATGCCTTTTTTACTGCTTCTACACCATGCTGAGAACAGTTGATGACACTGTCGCAAATAATACAAAGTGCTTCTTCTGGTTTAAATCCAGGAGAGCACCATGCACCTATATTATCCCCATTTCCATCAGTCTCCTTCAAAACTTGAACCGAATTAAATTTACTTTTCCGTTTGCAGGACATACCTGAAATAATATAAAATTTTAGTAAAAGTGTAAAAATTAAAAAAAATTCAATACACATATAAAAAGAACTAAAGTTTACAAACAACCTATAAAACATTTTAAAATTGCAGCAGATAATTTTTGAAAAGATATAAAAATAAAGAATTGTAAAGAAATAATTTTAAAAAGATAAAATTTAAAATAAATATTTTTTTTAATCTAAAAATTTGTAATAAATAATGTTGGCAAAGACTCACAAAATAATTTTTAAAGGAATCTAAAAAAAAAAGAAAAAAAAAAGAAATAAGAAAGAAAGAATGCAATAAATAATTTTATAAAAATGTAAAGCATTTAAAATTTGCAATATTTTTCGAAAAAGATACTATCTAAAGATGGAGATGAATGGAAAAATATTAGCAGACTCTTAACAATGTAGGAGAGTACAAACTGAATTGCGCAATCACACTATTTAAGTGAAAATAATTAAAAAATTAAACCCAATTGTTAATCAAAATATGAAAATAAGCTAGTTTAGTCAATCTAATGTGCAATAATTTGAAGATGGCGACGGATGGAACAGGATATTTGTATTAGAAATCTGTACGGGCTGCCTGGCATATGGGCTCAGGCATGGGCTTGAATTTTTAAACACTGTTTCGTGCCGAATTTCGGGAAGTAGATAAATTTAATCCAAAAATACCGGGACAGACCGAACTCGCATCCGATTGACCGCAGCTTTTAAATAAAGAATTCTAGTTTAGAATAGAAACAGAAAGAAATCGTATTTTGAAAGAAAATGATCGGAAATTTCTTGAAATGATACAAAATGATGGAAATTGAAGGGGGGGGGGGGGGGGGGAGCAAAAATACTTACGGTAAATTACGTGCGAAATGTTTAATGAAAATGCATGATAGATGCAAAGCGAAAATACTCAAAAAATCCGATTGAAAAAGATACCTATTTCCTATTCAAATGCAGAATCCGAAAAAGCCGCGTGTTAATTGGATGTCAGAATATCGTAGGCTACCAGATTGGCGATGAAAATGAAATAGAATTGTAACCCAATTCTATTCCATTTTCATCGTCAATCTGTTTGCTTCGCGCCGGAGGGGGGGGGGGGGGGGGGGGGGCTATTCTCCTAAACTTACGAAAATAGCGAATTCGAAAGAAAAACTAAAATCCGCGATTTCATAAGCGAAAATCCAGGATTCCGCAAAAAAGTAGCAGGCCTGTTTATATTGCGCTAAAATAAGAAATAGTAAAAATATATATATATAATCTTAAAAATAAATATTGCGCGATGTGAAAAAAAAATGAGCAAAATTTAAAAAAACTCATTAAACATTGGCGGAAAATTTAAAAGTTAATAAAAATCAAGCAAAAGCTAATTAAATAGCAATTAAATTACATTAAAAACTATTTTACGAAAATTCTATAAATAAATTCATAATAAGAATATTTTTACCGATGTTTAAGATTCTTTTCAACATTAGATTTTGTCTTACTTAAAAGGCTTGTTTACTGCCCAGTGTTAATTAACAGGCCGTTATGCAAAAGCAAATGAATTTCAAAAATCTTTTGAAATTTTTATATCATATATCAAGGGCTTTTTTTTTTCTTTAACTTCAAAATCAGTATATTTAGTACACAACTGATGAACGCACAAAAATTAATTTTAATGGATTCGCGGTAAATGAAATTGACGATGTTAAAAAAAAAAAAGGAGGTAATATGAGTAAATTAATTTCCACTTACTTTTTTAATTGCTTTATATAAGATCTTTTCTCTCTTCTCCAGACACAGCAAAGATGATATTGAACCACGAGGTAAGAACTTCCTCCAAACCACAGACTAATATAAGTATTCTGTGCTCCAAACCAGCTCACGATCAAAGAACCTGTTCCAAAGATCTCCCATAAACCACCGAGTCTCGCCGGAATCGCCTCCCCCTTTCTTTCCCCTATGTTCCCACTCTTCTGGATGAATTTGTGACTCACCTTTTTCTCCTTACAGAAGTACTTCGCGTCAGCATTCTTGCCCGTCAATCAGTCGTTCCTTTCTGTTTGGCAAAACAAGAATCGCGTACCGCGGTATTTTTATGAAATGGCGCAGCGTTGGCGCAAAAACAGTTAAATTTTGCTTTTTGTATCAGAATGGCGCAGCATACTTTGAAATGCGCAGTTTGGCGCAATTGGCGCAGTAATCACATCACTGATTAAAGCATATAAGAGACTGACTGTAGTAACTATAGAGTTGAAAACAATTATATTAAAAGTTGGAAGGTACATTAAATATCTTGGATAAATGTTTTCCTCCTATAATCATTAAAGCATATAAGAGACTGCCTGTGGTAACTGTAGAGTTGAAAACAATTATATTAAAAGTTGGAAATCACATTAAATATCTTGGATAAATATTTTCCTCCTATAATTGTTAAAGCAAATGAGACTGACTGTGGTAACACTATAGTTGAAAACAATTATATTAAAAGTTGGAAGTCACATTAAATATCTTGGATAAATGTTTTCCTTCCATAATCGTTAAAGCATATAAGAGTCTGACTGTGGTAACTGTCAGACTTTTCTTATACGCTTTAACGATTATGGGAGTGGTAACTGTCAGACTATGCTTATATATGTGGTAACTATATGTGGTAATTATATGTGCTTATATATGTGGTTATTTTATGTGGTAACTGTGTCAGACTCTTCTTATATGCTTTAATGAGTTGAAAACAAGTATATTAAAAACAATTTCTGTAAATGGTCATAATGAAGGAGAATGGAAACCACATTCCTCCCCCCCCCCCCCCTTAAAAAAAGGAATATTCCTCATATAAAAGATGAAATAAAAGTTCCTAGAATGTGGTATTTGAACCATCAGCATAATTAAAAATGCCTTCTTGAGAGGGGTATGTAACTAGACATAGGCTATTTGGCAGCAAGCAAATCACATGAAAAAGCAAATAACATTTACAAATCCATAGGTTAGTAGATTAGTGTTGGGTTAAGATGGTGATATTACGATCCACATATCCACTAGACATGCCCTTACTTACAATTCCTGAAATTGTGTGTGTGTGCATATAGTTTTGCTATAGGATAAATTTAGTAAGCTGTAGAATAGTGTAGATAGGCGGTCTTGGAAATCATAAAATCCATTGTCTGAACAATTACATTAGTTCTTCATAGGATCCATATTGGAAAATTAAATCCAATACTGTACCTCCTCCCCCCATTCAATCATCGGCCCACTTTTTGAGATCCAGGCCATGATTATGCTTGCACATATTTAATGTAAAGGATACCTTTAATGTAAAGGTCTGTAAATGAAAGATCTATTTTTTTCAATAGGGCTGTAAATAATGCTGATGACTATGAAGCCAGATCGGAAATGCATCTTGCTAGCACCTTTGCTGGAATTGGTTTTGGAAATGCTGGAGTTCACCTATGGTATATAATCTGTTTGCTTTTAACTTTGCAATTGTTCTTTCTTTTTTGGTTATACATTTTTATTATTTAATTTCTCTTGCTGTACTAGTCATGGTATGTCATACCCTATTTCTGGCCTTGTGAAAACCTATAAAGCTCAGGAGTACAAGTGTAATCATCCAATCATAGTAAGCTTTTTTTTTTTTTTTTTATGTTTCATTTATATTTTTCTTTTATTTGCTTCTGTCATATGGAACATTTTAATCATGCCTTTGCATTAGTGAAATATTGAACACTTTTTAATGTCTACCCTTTAACAGTAATATTGCACTAATATATGATAAATAATTTTTGAACATTTTCTTGTTCACATTAGAATTTTCATAGAATGTAGCTGATGGGCCGTTATATTACTTGTTATATAAGTGTAGCCACTATATTATTTTTTAAACATTAAATGTTAATCTGACTTAAGCTAAATGTGTTAAAAAAGCTAAAGCAAAATGATAACATTAATAATGCATTTTCTAACTCTTATGCATTCACAATTTGCATTTTTTATTTTGGATATAAAATGATTCTTTAATATTTAGCCAATTTTTAACATCTGCCGGGCACCATTTCTTCCATCATTTTTGTCTGCAACAATTCAGCAAAATTATATTTATGAGGTTTGGTCTTAATCTTTTTGTCACCAAAAATTATGAAACAAGTATTTAATTAACATTTAATATCTTATTTCAGATTCTGTTAGGTTTTGTAAGCCATTTCAATAAAAAAAAAAACCATATATAATTTTTTTGTTGTACCAAAATCTAATCAGCACCAGGATAAACTCATATGTGATATCACTCTGAAAATAGTTTTTCATTTTCAAGAGTGCACAAAACATTTAAATCCATTGAATACCAATTTTTGACCCTGTTCTAACACTATCCTTATATATTACCATATACATATATAAGAAAAGAAAAAATGATGAGGAGGGGGCCTCCAAACAAGGCTGCCCTAGAGTCACAAAAATTCGGGATTCAGCACTGGTTGTGTGTGTTTTGATTTTCCTATCATGTAAACACTGAGAACCAGATTCTGTTATAATGATCAGCTCAGGACCTACTAATTTGCTCCCTGAATTATAAAACTTACTTAATCCATTCTATAGTAAAACTGTATATTAGACGAATGCTCAATAAGGACTTGCCCACAGAGATTTGATGGTCACAACCCCAAACAGTGGTATAACCCCTGGATACGCAAACTGTTAAGATGTGTACTACAGCTTAATTTAAGAAATTTATAGGTTTATATTGCCATAAAGAATTATTTATAACTGAATTAAAATATGCAAGTAAGAAAGGAACTCCCCTTATCATGAATTAAATTATCTGGTACTGTACATGGAAAAATGAATTATAAATTATGAAACTTATTTCAAGTATTATGAAATAATCAAAAAGAAGTTTTAATAAGTATAAAATATCAACAGTTTCTGTATAAGAAACTATTAGTTTCAGATTTTATTAATGTGCAATGCATTTTTATACTGTATTGTTTAAATTTTTGTTGATTCTATTCAATTATTGGAAATTAATATAATAATTATTTTAATAACAATTATTTCTACACATAAATTTAAATTTTGTAGTCTACTTTTACATTTATTTCTAAAATATAATTTAAATAGCATTTGTATCTATTAAGAATATTCCATTTTTTATATTTCTCTTATAAAAAATGAAGATTATATTGTGCAAAGTGTGTGTGCTCTAGTCCATCCACCTCACTTTCCAAAACACACACACATGTTGCAAAATTGAAACAATGCTTTAGAAAATTCTCCATGAAAGCTTTGCTCCTTTTGTAGCATGGCCACATTTGTCTTTTTTATCGGTAAAAAAAAATTATCTATATCTCCTCCCAATATACTCATATAAAATCTATAGCCATATGATTCTATGTTAAAGGTTTCTAAAAAAGACTTGAAATAAAAAAGTTGCATGTTTTTAATGGAAATCTTTGTTGAAAATATCTTTTTAAAAAAGTCTGATTCTTTTGTGCTGTTCATATAAAACCTGCATATATTATAATGTAACTTTCAATTTTAAGTTAAATCTTTAATAAAAGTTTTCTCATTAAATTTTTAAATAATTTTCTTATTATTTTATCATTTTAAGCATAACAGAAATATTTATAATAAATTTGTTTTTTTTTGTTAGCCACATGGCCTATCTGTAGTGATAACAGCTCCTGCTGTATTTTGCTTCACAGCATCAGCCTGCCCAGAGCGTCATTTAACTGCTGCTGAAGTCTTAGGTAGGCAATTAATTTTATTATTGGTATAAAATCAGAGCTGTAGTAGTGGTACTATTATTTGCCCCAAAATTTTTTATAGAAGACGGATACAAAAGCACACTTTAAAACCTTTGATATTGAAAGATGTCCACCTATGTATGCTTAAAATGTGGATAGTATAACTTAGAAAACAACCGTTCTTAACCATTTTTTCCCCTCCATGACCCAAAATGAACTCCTGAACTTGACTATACAACCCATGAATCAATTATGCAATAAAGCAACAATCATGTAGTAACAAATTAAAAAAAGTTCATAAATGTGATACCTATTGTAATGTATATAAAGCATAAAAAATAGTCAGAAAACAATGGAGCTTCCATCCCTAGAACTGATAATTTTATAAAAATGAAAAATTTTATTTTTATACCCCCTGCCCCAATAGAAAAATGTTAATTAGTAAAATTTTTAGCTCGAAGGCAAAAGAAATTTACCTGGTATATTTTAATGAAAAATTTGCAAGGATATTATTAGGTAATTTTCATTCAATTGAAAGAGACCAACAACAAATAAATTATACAAATTTGAATGGTAGCAAATTTCAACTGGCAGTTTTCTGTTTTTAATAGATTTGTAGATGTCCTCCATATTTACTTTCATAGAAAGTAAGCTATTTTCAGTTCAGGTAAAATGGATAAGATTATTATCAATATCTCAACGAATTTTTTTCACCCTAATTTAAGTACAGTGAAAATTTTACAAATTAATTTTTTTTTATTAGAGGACTGTATAAAAATTAAATTTTACATTCTTATAAAATTATCGGATCCGCGGGAATGAAATGGTTATAGCTAAATTCTCTTGTTTACTGATTATCTTTCATATTTCACTTTACTTTTTATAACCAAAGTATTCTGTTTAGTATTCCCTTTGAACAAACACTTTTAGTGAAACACACAGCATAGTATTATAGTTTTATAAGGTAGCATTATTTTTATTGAATAAAACTTTTTGCTATATTCAGACAAATTCAGAGCAGGGGCAAATCTATATAACCTTACAATAAAAATATAATGGGCCTTTTTTAATATATTCCTGTATAGAACATTACAGGATGTTTGTTTAAAACTATCAAAATTATTCGAGATTCCTTTTATCAAAATGTATCTATAAAACCATTAACCTGCATTTTTGTCAGTTTTTATCAATATGTCCATATTAATTTCCATATTTATCAGGAAAAGATATAAGAAATGCTAAGACAGAAGATGCAGGTTTGATTCTGGCAGATGTTGTTCGCAACTTCATGAGTGAATTAGGCATAGAGAATGGATTAAAAGGATTGGGATTCTCCTCTGAAGATATCCCATCACTAGTTGAGGGAACTTTACCCCAGGTAAGGAAACATTATAAATATGTAAAACTTTAAATTTGCCTTTTTTTTTCTTGCACTTTAGACAACAACATTTACTTTTGAAATAATTATCATTTAAAAAGTAACCAACTTTATGCCCATCCAGTCTGTAAAATTGCCACAAAATATTGAGGTTCAGTGTTCTCAAGTCAACCACTTTCTATGGCAGAAAACAGCCTGCCTCAAGACAAATAAGAAGCACAACCTCACTTATTCAACCAAGATCGGTATCTGTCTGAAGTAAAATTTCACACGTCACTAAAGGTAGGATAAAAGTTCTCATCACCATGAGGGATAAATTCAAGGGGATGTGAAAAGAATGAATGAAAAGAAATTAAGACCCTAAAAGAACGGATAGCAGAGTAAATAGAAACAACTGAATAGTGAGTAGTACTAAAATGGTAATTGAGGTACATGAGATGTTTAAAACCAGCTATAGAAAAAAAAAATAAATAAGAAAAATATGTAGAAAATATTTGAAAACGACATAGAAAATAATTAGAAGAAACAAGAATAAAAGTGAAAAACAAAAATGAACCAACTAATTTTGAAGGCTATATGAGCTAACTTCGTCAAATAAAACTGCAGAAAAATAACTAATCCTAAAAAAAGAAAACAAAAATTAAAATATCAACTTGTTAGGGAATATGACAATATGTTAAGATATTATTAATATTCTTTAAAACGATAACATCATATTCCATTCTGCATATTAATATAATGAAGGTTTCAGAAGCAACAACATTAACATTAAATAAAACTTTGGCCATGAAAGTGATTTCAACTAATTTGTTCCTTTAATTTCCAAATATCATGATTTTACTCCATATAGTCTTCATAATATAAGTTTCTGTTACCAACTGCCAAGTTCCATCCTAGTTCTAAACATATTTTCTTCTCCAATTCTTTATGTAATAAAGTACTATAAAAATATTAGACAATTTTATGCAAGTAACTTTGGCTATAAGCCAATTTCTCAAAATTTATTTAGATTCTGTTAAAATAAATATTCACACTAAGAATACAAGCACATACAAAGGGAAACTGGAGGCTAAACAAGTGTATCTGAATTTAGATTTGTTTTAATCTTGGTTGTAATGATTTCTTTTTGATGTCTGGAAGAGGATTGTGCTCTGCAGACTTAAGTGTTTTCTTAGTAATTCACCACATTTTCTTAAAAATTTTGCCAGTCAGTCATCCAAGACGATTAAAAACCTATAAAGACCAAATTTAGTGGTGTTTATAGGTTTAAATATCCTTGAGTTATTTCATAGAACCATATTCTGCAAGCAAAATAGTATAATTCAAAGCTAGGCAAATCTTGAACACCATGTCACTTTGTACTAGACCAGGAGTTTCTCAACCTTGCATAGAAGTACTACCAAACTTAAAATTCAATAATTTCAGTATCACCGACAAAAATGTCTTGTATAGCAAATAGGAAGTCTAGACTATGATTGTCACATTTTTATTTCTAATAAAATGCAATAAAAATAAATATTAACAAGTACAAATTAATGAAAAATTTGATTAACAAAATGATTTAATGTGATACTTGAGTTTGCTTAGTTTCTTTATATCTTGTCCTATTTTATTGTATTTTATTTTAAACATATTTTTGCTCCAAGTTGAGTTTTGTTCTATCTCTGTCAGTGTAAGTACAGCATTAAAAAAAAATCTTGATTCTTAGAAGTATGTCAAGCAAAATAACATTAAAAATATAATTGATCTTTCTGAAATGTCTTCAAAACCTTTTGTTTTTAAAATCATCCATTAAATTTCTGTCATACTATTATATCACTGTTTATATATCAATTTGAGATTCTATTTTAATAATGGGCATAAGTTTTCTTAATTATAAATAAACACTAATGAAAGGTGATGTTATATATATTGTGAAACTGTAGAGGGTTTTATGCAAGTGTAGCAAACATGTCACTATTCTATGAAGCGAGGGTTTATTACATGTACTTATGCAGTTGGTGTCGAAAGCCCTGACCATCCGACTCGTCCAAGGACTTAGAGCAGCAAAGTGGATGATGGCCGGTTATGCAGTTGGTGTATCATTATGAAACTTAGTAGGTTACAAAGCTACATATATTTTTAGTTAATCTTTTAAAAAGTGACAGTGTAATAAAATATTGAATTTAAAGAAGTTTCTAGCTGTGAACACTGCAACTACTTTTTTAATTTATGAAGTTCTCATTTGTTAAATGGCACAATGCTTCATATGAAATGTGCCATGCATTTGGCTCCCAAATACAAATTATATCAGAGGTATACACATTCTATGTCTGAATAATATTCATTTTTACCAATTAAGAAAATAAAGTGTATTTTCTGTACAGCACAGAGTAACGAAGTTGGCTCCAAGACAACAGTCTCAAGAAGATTTGAGCAAGCTGTTTGAAAATTCTTTGACTGCATATTAATGAAATAACTTGAACAATCTGTATAAAAAAATTAGTATTTTTATTTAGAAATCAAAATGTACAAAGTTCAATAAACCATGTTTTACAAGTAATGAGTTCTTAAATAAGTTTCACCCTGAGGAATTAATAAATAAGTTTTTAAAATGGTAAAACTCACCAATACTTTAAAATATCTAACATAGCTGATGCACACTTGTCTCAACATTTCATATTGTTCTTTACACATTCAGTTTGATTCATACAAATATTTTAAAAAATTTATAAATTACATCAATACTGGTTATTTAAGATATCATCACATTCACTGTACAAAGGAACGGCAAAAATTTTTAAATTCACTCAAAGAACAGACAATAATAAAACTGACAACTTCGTTTTTATCACACATTATGATTATGAAATCTAAAGCAAGTTTTAAATAACAATGAAGTAGGCAATGTCCAAAATTTTTTACACCAAGTCCTAACTTTGTTACATTAAAATACATAATACTTATAAAAATTTTACACATTTAAAAAGTTTTAACATCAATAATGTTAAATGTACACTTATGAAAATAATTTGTCAAAAATTGGATTCTGATAGAACTTCAGATTTCTTTTAAAACCTTGCAGATATTAAATTTGCTAATACACCCAGTTATTTTACAAGATGGCGGTGTCTTACTCTTATAAAAAAAAAAAAGCTTGCAATAAAACTTTTATACGTGTAATACCATTTAATTTTAATATCTGCATGCTTTTAAAATTAAAATTTTAGTGAAGGTGACACTTAGTAATTCTCCCCAGAAATGAGCATTGGAATATGCATAGGACCACACACAATCACTGGTCATCGCATCACTTGTTTGCTCATCAGGATTTGAGCTGGCAATGAGACAGTTAAGATGAAAAAAATTCTAGCATAGATTTATCATTTAACTTTCATTGTCACATACTGGTAAGCAACAAAACTTTTAACCAGTCGATGAGTGATGATGTGGTGACTAATGATCAACATTCTATGCAAGATGATAATTTCTCAGTCTCAAGATAGCAGCCTTCAGATCTCAATCTCAAGTTATTAAAACTTCTTATAATACATGAGCATCATTGATGAATTTTTTAGACTTTGGTGATAAGTGGTGATAAGAGTGTTCCAAGTTAGCATTATTATCTTCCGATAAGTTGCTGGAACCTAGAACATCTGAATTCCACTGGAAGTCTAAGGAACATGAGCCAACCCATTCAGCTTTTTTGTTGTGATGAGACTAAAAAAAAAAGTAATGGTAAATACGGATTTCAATTAGGCAAAACACATCTACCATATTAAATTTTATAAGAAATTTAAACAATTACTGCCACAATACTTTTCACCCTTTAACATATATAATGTTTGACAGCAAAACCACACTTTTGATACTTTTTTTTCTAATACAGAATGATAAAAAAGTAATGTACATTAAATTTCTAAATCTTAATGTACAGAGAATTTGAATGATTAAAATAATTTTTTCAAATGTGCTCTTAATATACCCTTAAAAATATATCTGAAATATTGTCTCCTGTTTTCCATACATGAGCCCAATCATTACTGACTTCTTATCAATCTAAGAGCACAGCACTTTCCCAAAGTAAAATGAATTATAAGATTGCAAAACAGCATATATTTTATAAAAATTCTTCCTGCATAATATCCAGATATATGGTATCCAAAATAATAAAATGTCTTGAGAAGTATTTGTTAGATATTTCTAATTATAAAGGAAAACTGTCCAAGTTTCATTCAGACGATAATATCATTCAATTTTTTAAGCATGTTCAGTGTAATGTATTTAATATTGCTGTATACATATAGTTCTATTTGTACATTGATGGTACCCACCTAAAATCTTATTTTAAGTGAAAATTCACAGTAACACCAGTTTAATGAGTTACAATACTATGCAATGCTGTTTTTAGACACCCAAACACACAGACACATTTGTGGTGTTACGCATGCCCACTCTATAACAAGGGTTATTAACCATTTTTCCTATGACCCAAAATAAACTCCACGACTTGATTATACGACCTATGAAACTATTATGCAGTAAATCAGCAATAGTATGGGTAACAAGTAACAAAATAGTGTCAAATTTTACATATATTGTAATATTTTCTATCAAGGCTCATAAAATTTTTCAAAAAAGATTAAAAAAATCTAATGAATCTTCTGCTAATATGATTTGTCCTTTCTGTGCTAGAAACTTTACAAAAAAATGTTCAAGTCGGGTGCTGTTACTTATTGGGTAAAAATGTGAAACACGACCTGAAGAAATAGACTTGTTGGCAGTCCTGAACAGCTTTTAGCTTAAAGTATCACATGCAAAGAGATCTCTATATGTTCAATTTAAGCAATTCCCCCATATTTAAGCATATCTATAAAAACAATCATCTCAAATAGTTGTTAATGGCATTGCAATTTTTAAAATAAAAACTTTTGGTAATACAAGAAAACACTGCCATAAAAACTTTAAACTGAAAGAATGCAAACAAAGTCATTCTCTACTTACAGCTGTAACATCTCTTCTCCATGTAGCTCCACACTGTCCATTGCATTTTGGGCATGGTCTGCACATGGCATAGCCACCACACTGGCTGCAGTCCAAGTTAACATGGTCATCATACCAGCAGACTCCACAACTAGAATCAATATATAAAAATATTAAACAATTGCCAAAAGGGCTTAAACATTAGAATCCAAACTAAGCTTTAGTTAATAAATACTAGGTGATGAATGAATGAAAGTAGAAGCATTCACAACTCAAAAATATATTTCACTCACTCAAGTGTCGATTTATTAATGAACTGTTGTAGTAATAATACACAAATGGAAAACAAAATCACAAAGATAATACGCTCATGTATACACACACTGAAAAGAGACGCTACTCTCGAACCCAAATCCTCAAGAAAGAAAAAAACCCGATGTAGCACGGCTCATTTTGAGAAGCGCCATCTCGTGGCACCAAACATACCCCCAGCCTTGAAGCCTCAGGGGGGTTCAACACTTTTAATTAAACTGATTTTACTGAAAGAGAAGGAAACATATACAACATATAAGTAAAGTTAAATAAAAAATGTCAGTAAATTCAGTTCACGAATAGTCAGTTCAGTGGCAAAGCACACAGTTTAGAAATAGGTCTTTTCAGTTCACCGTTAGCAGTACGTAATTCTACAACGCGCACCTTATTATCCTTGCCTGGACAAACATTAACAATCCTACCTAACTTCCAACGTAAAGGAGGAAGATTCTCATTTTTCACTAGCACTAAGTCACCCGGTTGAAAATCACGTTGTAGTTTACACCACTTAGGTCTTTGCTGCAATCTGGATAAATATTCGTTACTCCAACATTTCCAAAAATGCTGGAATAGCTTTTGCATATTTCGCCACCGATCAATGTAACTTATTTTCTCTAGGGTTAAGTCTGATTCTGGAAGGGCACTCATTGATGCTCCAATCAAAAAGTGTCCAGGAGTCAGGACTTCTAAGTCATTGGGATCCGAAGAAGCTGGAGTCAAGGGTCTTGAATTTAAGCAGGACTCGATTTGTGTGATTAGCGTCAAAAACTCTTCAAATGTTGGTACGACATTCCCAAGACATCTCTTTAGATGGTATTTTAGTGATTTAACTCCAGCCTCCCACAGACCTCCAAAGTGAGGCGCAGAAGGAGGGTTGAAAATCCACTTGATGTTTTCTGAAGACACATAACTATGAAGTCGATCATTCCGTTCAATATTTATAGCTCTTCTCAACTCCCCACTAGCTCCTTTAAAATTCGTTGCACAATCACTATGTATTTCAACAGGTCTACCTCTACGAGCTATAAACCGTTTTAATGTCGCTATAAAGGATTTTGTTGAAAGGTCTCCAACTATCTCTAAGTGAACTGCCCTAGTAGAGAAGCAAACAAAAAGACACACATAGCATTTAGTAATTTTGACTCCTCTACCAGAACGATTCTTGATGTTAAAAGGTCCAGAAAAGTCTACACCCACACGAGAAAATGCTCTGCTTTGAGTAACTCTTGAAGCAGGAAGATCAGCCATCAACTGTGTTGCATTTTGGGCTCGTATTCTGCAACAGATGACACATCGATGTAAGCATCTACGAACGGCATCTCTAGCGCTGATAATCCAAAACCTTTGGAGTAAAACAGACAGAAGTAATTGTGGGCCAGCATGAAGATAAACTCGATGATAGTAACTGATTATCAAATTTGTAATATGATGATTCTTAGGTAAAATCATCGGGTGTTTTCTGTTGTTTGATAAGTTTGCATTTGTAAGTCTTCCGCCAACACGCATGACACCTGAATAATCTAAAAACGGAGTCAAAGATAAAAGCTTGCTGCTTGATTTCAAAGGTTTCGCAGATTTGAAGCTAGTAAGTTCCTCGGAAAATGCAGATTGCTGTACAATCTTTACAATTAAGGATGTTGCTGTAAAAAGTTCTTCTGTTGATAAGTGACTCTTTAAACGATTTTCCGGTTGTTTAAAACAATTATTTCTAAACCTCATACACCATGCTAATATTCTACATAGCTTTATCCACGAAGAAAATTTTGAAATTAAAGTTGGTTCTTGAACCTTAGAGACATACGAATTATAACTCCTTTTCTCTTCCTCAAACACAATTTCACTGTACTCAGCGTCGATATCAATTGTTTGTTCTGTCATTTCAAGGGGTTGTTTTAGCCATTGCGGTCCTTGCAACCATAATGTGCTCTCCAAAAGTTCTAATGGAAGATAACCTCTAGTTCCGCAATCTGCGGGATTCTCTACCCCATGTACAAAGTTCCATTTGACATTAGGAATAGCTTCTTGAATTTTGGACACACGATTTGCAACAAAAGGCTGCCAACGACGTGGCTCAGAAGAAATCCACGCTAATGTGACACGTGAGTCTGTCCAAGCATAGACACAATTGATAGGTAATTCAATGTATGAGAGGACAACCTTCAAAAGATTTGATAGCAACAAAGCTGCACACAGCTCTAGTCTTGGAAGAGACTGTATTTTTAAAGGTGCAACTCTGGTTTTTGCAGTTAACATATTCACATGCACTGAATGCTTAGAACTTGCAGATTTTACATATATGACAGCACAATAAGCTTTCTCCGAAGCATCAGAAAAGCCATGAATATCTATGACAATGGGATTGCAACACAAAACATAACGTGGAATTTGAAATTCTGATAACTGCGGCAACTCCGAATAAAATCTTCTCCACTTTTTGTAGATTTTCTCATTAACAGGTTCATCCCAACCAATGTCATAACTCCACAATTCTTGTATTAAAATTTTAGCGTACACAATTACAGGTGCCAACCATCCCATTGGATCAAAAATCTTTGAAATTTCTGAAAGAATAGTTCTCTTCGTGCATGTGTTTTGGATGCTAGTGGATTCAGTAAAATGAAATGTATCTGTAGTTGGTTTCCAGTTAATTCCTAAGACCTTCACCTTTTTGTCACTATTAATTTCTATGGAAGTATCGTTATCTCTAAATTCTTCAGGAATATCTTCCAAGACTCTTGGCACATTTGAAATCCATTTCCGTAATGTAAAGTTTCCTCTTTTCATCATTTCAAACATTTGTTTAGCTAAAAGTTTAGCAGCCTCTTCACTCTGTGCGCCTGAAAGCAAATCATCAACGTAGAAATCACGAATAGCTACATCAGCTGCCAAAGGAAAATTGTCTTGCTCATCCAATGCTAGTTGTTTCATGGCTTTTGTAGACAAAAAGGGAGCGCAAGCAGTTCCATAAGTAACTGTTACTAATCTATAAGTATTCAACGGTTCATTTGTATTTTCTCGCCACAAAATTCTTTGCCAATTTATATCTTCAGGATGAACTCTGACTTGCCTAAACATTTTTTCCACATCCGTGCAAAATGCAATCTGATATGTTCTAAACCTAAGGAGAATGGGAAACAACTCTTGTTGAATTCTTGGACCTGTCATCAAAAGATCATTTAAAGACAGACCTGAAGCTGATTTCGCTGAAGCATCAAAAACGACTCTTAACTTGGTAGTAGTACTGGATTCTTTCACTACACCATGATGGGGCAAATAGAAAGTAGAATCAGAAGACACCTCATTGTCAGGAACCTTTTTCATATGTCCTAAGTTATAATACTCACCCATGAAAGACTTGTACTGCTCATACGCCTCGGGGTTGGATAGCAATGAATTTTCCAATGATTTGAATCTACGAATTGCTGATTGCCTTGAATCACCAAGTAAGCTTGGGGACGAATGGAAAGGCAATTTGACTACATAAAGTCCATTTTCATCTCTCGAAAAGGTAGATTTAAAATGATCTTCACAGGCTTGCTCTAGTTTTGTAAAATTAGAATATTCAGGTACAGAGTCTAGCTTCCAAAAATTAGTAACTCTTGTGTTTCTAATTGAATATTATTCACATGAATAGTAGGTTTTAACTCAGAAGGAATAGTAACACTACCTGAAATAATCCAACCTAGATCAGAACGAGATGCAGTTGGCATATTCTCTTTTCCCTTAATGGTTTCTCCTTTAAACATTGGCAAAGAAATGTCTACCCCCAATAAAATGTCAATCGGTCCACTTCTAAAAAACGTTGGATCTGCTAAAGTGAGATCATTAAATAGCTCAATAAACTCCTTATCTAGAGTTAAATGGGGCAATTCCCCTATAATTTTATTAATTACAAACACAGGGGTTTTAAATGATAACTTATTTGAAAAATGTGGCACAAAGTTAATTTCTGAAATTCCATTAGTTTTAGCATCTGCTGATCCTAGACATGAAATGAGAAATTTAGCTCTTTTCTTAGATAGACCTAACCTCTGCAAACAATCCTCAGTTATGAAACTAGCTTGACTTCCAGGATCGAGCAATGCTCGACAAAGTTGTAACTTCCCAGAAGAATCCACTACTCTGATAAGGGCAGTACACAACAATACCTGTTTTTGACAATTAAAATCTGAAACACAAGAATTTATACGTGTAGGAACACCTTCAGCTTTTGATGAATCTCTATAATTATCAGTATAATCACTATTTAAAACAGGTGTTGATTGTGGACAAAATACCTTAGCATTTGCAGATAAAGAATTAGAACTATTCGCACCTTGATTAATCACTTCAATGTTATTCTCAGGTTGACCATAATGCAGCAAAGTATGATGATTTTTAGCACATTTTTTACACTTGTAAACACTTTTACATTGAGATACTCTATGATTTGGAAGTAAACAATTGAAGCATACATTATGTTTCTTCACAAAATTTACACGATTTTGAATGCTTAGGCTCAAAAATTTATTACACTTCATTAAAGAATGATTAGCCTTGCAATAAACACATTGAATATGAATCTCCGAAGCAAATGTTGAAACCTTTTGAGGAATGTTTTGTTTCCTAATAACCAGTTGTTTACTAGTTTGAAGAGTTCTTGAATGAGATTTTAAAAACTCTAACAATTCTTCAAGTTTTGGAATGTTATCTCCCTTCAGTGAACGTTCCCACCAACCTCTTGTCGATATATCTAATTTGAATTGCACAATAAACATTAAAATAGTATCCGAAAAATTCTCTACTTTATATTGTAAAGTCTCGAAAGACCGAATGCATTCTCTCGTAGTATCCACTAGACTCAATATTTGTGAAGGATTTTCTGATTGTAATGAAGGTAAATATAAAAGTTTTCTTATTAAAGCACACATAAGTTCTCTTTTATGTGAAAATCTCTGTGAAAGTAACTCCCACGCAATGTCGAAGTTCGTATCCGAAATCGGTAGCGATTGCACAATTTTAAGAGCTTCACCTTTTAAAGAACACTTTAGATACTGCAATTTCTGTCCACCAGACAACTTTTCATTATTCGAAATCGCAGCTTGAAAAAGGTCACTGAAAGATAACCATTCATCAATACTACCGCCAAAACTAGGAAGTGTTAACTTAGGTAGCTTGATATCTGCTGACTCAGAACATCTGGTTTCGTTAGGGTTAACAAGAATATTATTTTTAGAATTAGCTCTAGAAACTTTAAGAACCAACTCATCGATTGTATCACACAAATTTTGCTGCTCCGTAATAAAAGAATCAAGTTCCGATTCCTCACATGAATCGAAAATATTGTTAAACACATTAGTTAATTCGTCACTAATATTCGTAAGCTTTGATTTAAAAAGTTCAAGTTCTGCCAAATCAGCACTATCAACACAAGAAGCTACTTTATCTCTCAATTTCGTTAAATTAGCTTTAATTACTTTCTTTCTAGTCTTCAATGCTTTGAGATCCATTTTCAAAAGAAAAAGAACGATTATACTCACTCCGCTGATGTAAACAAACTGAGGCTCTGACGGACCAAATTTTATGATGAATGAATGAAAGTAGAAGCATTCACAACTCAAAAATATATTTCACTCACTTAAGTGTCGATTTATTAATGAACTGCAGTAATAATACACAAATGGAAAACAAAATCACAAAGATAATACGCTCATGTATACACACACTGAAAAGAGACGCTACTCTCGAACCCAAATCCTCAGGAAAGAAAAAAACCCGATGTAACACGGCTCATTTTGAGAAGCGCCATCTCGTGGCACCAAACACTAGGATAAACTTGTTAATGAAAATACTAGGATATAACAATTCAATTAAAAAGCTATTCCAATAAATATATAAAATTAATAAAGTGTCAAATTATTCTTATAGAATTCAGTACATATTAAACTCTAAACCAGCTAAACTCATAATTATTAAAATAAATAAATGAAAATTATTTAAGTAAAGAAACATGATTTTATTCCAAAATAGATTTCTAACTTCTGTTTCAGATGATTGATAATTTTACACATACTTCTTTTAAAATATTGACAATTCAAACTCTTGCATCTGTGCAATGCATGGATTATTCAGTATCAATATTTTATTTACAACGGTTTATTAATAAATTAAAGAGTAATCTTTTTTTATATGAAACTAACAATTTTGCTCATGCAAGAAAAAAAAGCTAGCAATTTTGCTCATCCAAGTAAGAAAGCTAGGATTTCTCTGCATGGCAATTAAATGGTTTGCAGAGTCAGGAACTATGTTCATCAGCAATTCATGTAGCTAGCTTTCTTACAACAACAATCACTACTTGTCTGCATTTATAAATTTATGTAGGCAGCCACTTACTTCTCAATAGTGCTCCTTACTATTCATGTATATTTACGCTTACTATTTACTACAAGTTTCTTTGAGGTAACTCCAGCAAGTTTGATGTGCAAAACGTTTCATTAAAATATCAATTATAACAAAAATGGCTTATTAATCATGATGATTAATTATTAATAGCAATTGATAAATTTATTATCAATGAAGCTGATCAATTTATGAAAATTGATAATATTTTATGTATATTTTAACTGTAATTATAAATGAGCAATTAATGGTTTCAATCACAAATGATCATCAAAATTACTGTTTTAGAAATATAGAAAGCTATTGCATAAAATAATTTTTACTATATTGAAAATATGATAAAACAGGTTAAAAAATGAAGGCAAGTGTACGCCCTCTGAATAAGTTACTGCCTGGCACATAAGCATATTCTCCATTCCAGTACATACCAACTCGAATTCACATTTGGATATGTCTCATTAAAATATCCTATCACTTACCAGTGTCATTAAAATTTATTTTGAAAGAAATAAGGATTCTTGTCCATTTTGCATTTCTTTTTTTTTTTTTTTTTTTAATAAGTTCCTTAAAAGTGCTTAAGTACTGTAAAAAATGGATTATATTTATATATTATAAAGTTTTCAAACTTCACTAAATACAACACAATGTATGTAGTTATATACACGATGTTCTAGAAGTATTGTTTAATCTCAACACTATAAGAATTTTTCAAGGAATAGGTACCTGTAAAAAGTATCACATCAAATACTTTATAGACATAAAAAACAAATTCTTTCAAATTAAAAAAAAAAAAATCAACAATTTTTAACAATTCTTACAATCAACAAATCTTAACAATTGCCATTGTTGATCAAAATTTCCTCAAATTCAAGCAAAATTTGCTAGTTACGGATTTCTTTTATCACCTATGTTTAAAATGTTTAACATAACTTTATAGATATTTTATGCAAATAATCACAAACAAGAAATAATTTTTTTTCTTGAGCACATTAGAGATTTCCCCACTAGTGAATCAAACTCAGAAGAAAGCTTTTTCAGATTAGATGATCTGATAATTTTTTCCTACTGCGGTTATAATTTGCGAACTGCAGTTAGTGTTACATCACTCAGAAATTGATGTATTATGGTACAAATGTAAGCAATTTTAAGGTCCTTTAAAATTTAAATTAAGAATTATGCAGTTTTAAAGAGTACAAGTATCCTGGAATAATTTTTTACAATGTTATTTTATAATAAAAATAAAATTAACTATGAATTCTTACTCCGAACATGAGTTGTAATGTCTTCGAAGACCTTCAATCGTCAACACATCTGAAGCATCATACTGAGAAGTTGAGAAATTTGATTGCAGAGCTTCATTCTCACTCAGGGAGCTCTGGTCAAAGCTCAAGTTCTCATTGTCTTTGCTGCTTGTTAAGGAATACCGCATCTTTTCAAGATCAGAATCTGAAATAAAAAAATATATTTAAGAAACCATGATTTCAAATAAACAGTTTTGAAAATAAATATGTTTATAAAGTTCAAACCCTCACCCTTCAAATTTTATCATTGCATTTTAATCATTCTTTTATCAAAAGAGATAGATAGAACAATGTCAATAAAAAATGTTGGTCTCAAATGATGTTAGATCTCCATTTCGAATTTTAGGACACTCCCCCTCCCCTTCCTCCAAACTGGCATTTTAAAATATAATTGCATTTTGAATCATGCTGATACTACAGCAATCAGTATCATTGATTTGTTTTTGCATTGCTTTAAAAACTCATCTGCATTGAAAATAGATGTTTGCTGTAGTGGCAACAAGAAAACTTATGCACCACAATTTTGACAACTATTTACCACTGCAATAAATCCTGTCTAATCAAAATGAAGATCCATCAAAATACTTGTTGCAGTGGAACATGGTTTTAATCGGAAA